>JAPYZB010000384.1:0-31204 GCA_030522745.1 Eupelmus kiefferi | reverse complement strand
ATTCGGCATGCACCAACACTCTTCCACCCTTTAATTATTCAAATCATAATATTTCTTATTACTTGAATTTTCATTTAGTACAGCGTTTTTCAATCGCAAACGTCTCAACAAACCTTAATTAATTCTTAAGTATAATTCAAAAAAGCCAGGCTACGCTGAAATTCAATTCAAACACTTTTCAATATAAATGCTTTATTTTCGTTATGCCAGATATTATTCGGCGCTCCTCGGGTCTTAAAACTTTTTGATCCTCCCGCTGCCTACGGCTCTTCCATATTCATGCGCGTCGCCGAAATACGCTCTTGTTTCTCTTTGCAAAAAATTCCAACGATGCTCCTCTCGCAGAGAGGACAGGGCGCAGCACCCCCCGACTGTGTCTGCGCTCGTAATCGAATGGCAAGTGTTGCATTTTTCACAAACCTCCTCAAAATGTAAAAACGGCTTCATAAAAACGCATTTGCAAATGCGCGCTGCTTTTTGACGAGCCCCCTTGTCGAACAATCCTTTTTTTGGGGGGGGGGGGTATTTCCCTTTTATTCCTCTCCTTTATTTTTCATATTTACTAGAAAGGCCATTTTTACGGACCGCTGCATAGATTTAAATGTCTGAAATAAATTCTACAATGTACTATACGCTGCTTGCTTGGTATTTTCTTTAAAATAAAAAAAAGGTTGAGCTATTTTTAAGATAGATAAAAAAATAGGAGCAGTTGAATTCTTTGTTATTCCAATGGCAAAGATTACTCGTCTAAGTCAACATTCAGAAGCAATTTCAAATGTAGAGCAGTCGAGGCAACAAGGACAAAAACACGTAGCCAGCGGGAAGTACAGGTATTAAACGCGATCCGAGTCGCGCTACTGTTTCGGCGCAATTCGTGCTCCCAGAAGAGAAGCCGAGAGAAACTTAACGTTATTGTTCCTAGGAAGCGAATCACTGAATAATGCATCCCAGCGCTTCTTCGGCCCTCGCTCGCGCGCGGACAAATCGAATCAGCGGGACTTAAGCTCTTCGAAAAGAATGAGCCAGCCGATAGGTGGACGCGTTCGCGCGCGCACAAAGGAGCCGTATTCCCTCGGTTTCGGGAGGCCCTCCCCCGATACTCGCGAGTGGCCCGGCAAAGGATATGGAAGCCGCGCGGCTATTGAGAGCTGGGAAGCCCGAAATTCGAGAGGTGCTTGCGTGGCTAGATGTGCGGGGGTGGCTGGAACTTGGAAGTCACTCGGAATGTGAAACAATGCGGTTACGCTCGGGGAAGAGCCGCGGCGCATTGTTACGGGCCATTGTCCCTACTAAATTACCTTGTATTCAAAGAGGCTCCCCAGGCTCGCTCTGCTATGCGAGCGCGATGCGCGCCGGCCGACTCTTCTTCGCGCTGTATATCCGTTGTCCGCGGATTCTTACTTTCGTCGCGGCTCCGTTTTCATTCTGACCTTTGATCCTGTCTTTTCAACTCTTACCTTGTACTTTGACTTTTTTCTTCGCTCAAAGTTTTCGCTTCGTAAATTAATTGCGTAAGCGGATACTCCAATATTAATTGGAACTTTTCTATCAAACTTGCTCGTCCCATTGTAATCCCGCACGAAAAGTTCGAGTCTTATTCAATTTCCATAGTCCTTAATACGCAAATTATTTTTTAAGTACTGCTGAATAATCGTTAAACATGTAATGTAGTTACAGAGTCTTAAGTATTTTGTAATTACTCAATACTGCGAGAATGAATATTAAGGGGACATTAAGACACTTAACTAAGAAATTTGTCGTGAACTTAGAAGCGAATATGTTATAAATGAAGTGAATTTTACATTACTTGAAAGTGTACAATTTCTTAATCTAAATTTCGTGTTTACTAGTTTATAAGTAATAATATTCAAAGTTGACAACTAAGGATAAACTATTAATAAGATCTTAACTTGGATAATCATACTGTATTAAGCAGGTGAATGTCTAAAATTACATTTTGCAGTTAGTATAACTAATTATTTATTTTTATCTATTATTGGTTTTCATTATAATACCTTACTATAGACTCAATCCATTGTAATTTGAAGTACCAGTGCAACATAAAAAAATGTGGTAAAAATATTTTACTACTCCTCGCTACATCCATCTATACAATAAATAATTCATTTGTGAACTACTTAACAGCACCGATAAAACAAAATAGTATAATACAGATGAAAAATTTAAACTTGGTAAAAGCATTTCTTCATCAGTGCTGTTACACAGCAGCTTGCGGAATATGCTAAACATTTGCCCCAACCCACAGACAATCAGAATCCCCGTGAATTGAAACACTCATTCCGAGCGTCGTAAAAGCGCAGAAGCTCGCGAAAGAGAATCGGCGCCGGGCGAACCGAGGCGTGAAATAAAATTCCAATCCCTTTACCTCATTTAACTGCTGATACCATTAAACGTTTAATAAATATGCTTATTACCCGGAGATTTAGTTGCGGTCTTCTTCGAATTTACGCGTCCTCGGGGCCATTTATACCCTCTTCTCCCTCTCCTCCCCATTCCTATCTGCTCCCGGCTTTTATTCAGATTCACGTACTCCTGCGGCCAGCCAGAAGGCTCTCTGCCACACCCCGTCGCTATTCGCCAAATATACGAGCTCGCGGCGACGGGCCGTTTTTACGGGCTAGTCGCAAAAGATTTCCTTGAGCGAGCTTTAAAGGGCTGCTTGATTGAAATTTCCAAAGTGTCGTCGCGCGAGTTTATCACTGTTGCGCGGACGCACAAAGCCAAGTCGTCGCGCGCGCATCGCTTTCTCTCGCTCTGCGCGCCGGGTAAAACGAAATTTACGAGTTGGGGAGAGCCGCCGGGAAAAGGACGACGTCACCTGGCTGCGCGCGCGTTCCTTCGGGTTAAGGACTTTTTTTACGCTGGCCCGTTATTTTTTTTCTTGTCGTCGTCGTTCGGGAGCAAGCCTCTTGATTGCTGCGTTTTCACGCCGTGCTGGAGCGCGAGCGTAGGCTGGTAGCTTCAAAACTGTTGGGGACGTATTTTTTTGGCTCGCAAACTGTTTTACGCGCTACTCGAAGATGACGCTGGGTTGTATTTATTTTTCTTTTTTCTTTTCGTTTAACAAAGACCTCTTTCTACTAGCTCTCTTGCCGTTTTCCTTTCTTTTCCAGGAAAAATCCTTTATCTTTTGTTAGTATTGGGAAGGGATTGCTCTAAAAAACACTAGTGCATTTGGCTGAATAAAAAGATGCTTCTTATGATAAAACTGGAATCGGTAATGGAATATTTTGGGGGTTATCAAAATGGCTATAAATTTTTTATGTAGATACAAGCTTTTATGTGAGCAAAATATTTTATAATGTATATTTTCCAGTTATAAGTACCTATAAAACTACAAAAAGCATAAACTTGACATATTATTTTATTTTATATATTATTCGTGATACATCAATTTAATTTTATTAATCAATGGACGATGTAGAAGTGTTTACCTTACCCATATGATTAGCCGCAACACGTAAAAATTTAATCCTAATAAAATATTTAAAAAATATGCGAAATCTTCAGCTAATTATCCCCAGAAGTACAGCTCTGGCACGCAATTAAAAACCTAAGAATCCGGGAAATACCGCAAGCCACCCCCACACAGCAAAGTCGCGCTCCTCTTACCGCGAAGTCGGTTCTATTCGGCCGACAATAGTCGAGCCTCTATAATTTATCAGCCGCGCACGCCTGAAGCTCGTCGACGGGAGGGGGGGGGGGGGGCTAGAGCTCGAAATCCATTTCGCAGCGTCAGGCTACGGAGAGTGCGCCCTTTCCAGGCAGCACGTATATACAGACATGGCCGCCCCCGTCCCGCTCGTCGTCGAACTTAATAGAATAACTGAACGCCAAGCCGCGCGCGGTGTAGCCTTTCGTCGCTGGGCTGGACATGCACGCACACACGTGCACACAATGCCGGCCGAGTTTATCTTATATTTCCCTCTTGGCGACGCCCATTGTTGCTGCTGTTTTTATTTTTTCGCCGCTGAACTACGAGCCGGGAGCGCTCGAGCTTTTTCGGCCGGATTTTTCCTCGCGCTGCGCGCATGCAATTTTCAATCTGCGATATTACTGCGGGCGGCGTCTCTTGACTCCCGAGGCCCTTTCCTGGAACGCGCCCGCGTGCAAGCCTACCGCCGCCTGTGGACTCTCTGCCTTCCTTCTTTGATCGAAAATTTACCCAGCTGCAGCTGCACTTTCTTTCTCCTTCTCTCTCACACATACACGCATATACACACACTCGGCTGCTGCAGCTATGCAGGTTGATTTCGAGGAGCACGAGCTTTAAAAGCTCGCGGTGTTTAAGGTGTGCTGCATTTTTTATGCAGCTCCGCCTCTGTGTTATCGCGCGCGCTCACGGCAAAGTTGCTGGGGCATGGGCCAAAACTCTTAGGAGAACGTTGAATGACAAATAAAATAAAAAATCTTTCCTCGCTACGTTTTGGGATAAATTTTTCAAGTCTTATAGTTATGCTTTCGAGGGGAAATGTTTTTTCAGAAATTTTGACGAAAGATATATATTTTCGGGGTTTACGCTTCGAGCGGCATTTAAGATTTAGTAGATTTGAAATGGTATTCATAGTTTGCAGAGGCGTCTTTAAATATTGAAATTGCAGTTCTGACAAAAAATTCTAACAAAAACCTTTTTACGAATTTACAGCTGCAATGTGCTACTTGACATCAACAAGTTTTATCTTTACACGCATATTTATCTGTTGCTTATAATTCTCTCTTATATATATATACACAGTAAAAAATTTTGTATATTGTGTAAATTTTATTTAAGAAAACACAATTTGTATAGTTTTTGTGTAAAATTATGGATATACGGTAGTTTCAACTGAGGAAAATAGCATTACTCCCAATATGAGTAGCTGATTTTCACTTTTTCAAATATAAACACTTGATGAGTTTTTAAATTTAAATGGATTTCCAACTATGTATAACTGAAAATACAATTCTTTTATTTTGTAATAAACTCATGACGTACTTTAGAAAAAGAAATATTAATATAAAAATAAACAAATTAGGATACATATTATTTTTTTTCGTTAAAAAAATTCACTTTTAAAAATTTTGTATGAAGAACGCATTATGAGAACTTTAAAAGTTATATATGGAATTTTTTGTACAGACTCCACACCAGCCTGTGTAATTTACTTCTTTTACATAAAGCGTAGTGTAAACATAAAATTTTATATAAATTGTTTGAATTGTTTTACAAAATTTCTTGTTGCAGGCACATAAAATAATTTTACTAATTAGGTGAAAAAAAAATAGTAAAAGCTCATTCATCACATAACTGCTGATGTATAATTGAAATAATATAACCTAATTATACAGACATCCTAAGTTGATACGCAGAGGCTTTGAAGGCTAATTTGTTATTTGTAATTCAATAATCATTATTGTTTTGACTCTAGTAGACTACATTATCCGATGTGTGATTCGGAATAATGAGAGTTATTACATCAATACGATATATTTAATTGGACAGCAATAAAATCAAACACGCATGTGGTGTGTTTAACATTGATACATTATAATTTGTTATTATTGTCACGAAACATCGTTCAGTAAATTACGAGCATAAATATTTGTAAACGATATACATAAAGTACTATTGTTTGGCTGAGACTTGTTCCCAAAAAAAACATAATGTATCCCGGAAATAAAAAAGCTGAAAATTCCTGCAGCTAACGAGCAACGGATTGCCATCGGTTATCAGCGTATACGTATATAACCTCACTCTAAAATCAGCAGTACCATATATATAGATCGATCAATTCCGCGCGCGCGTTACATAACTCATAAAAGCCCGCAAAGTTAAAGCAAACGAGCGCTCCCGTGGAAATTACTTGAAACGAAAGCTGCTGCAGTCGGCGAAAGGGCTCCGCTGCTTAGGCGGGCCCGCTCGCCAGGTAAGCTCTCTCATATACACAGGCGCGCTCAAGTTCCGGAGGGAGAATTCGATGATTGACCCGAGGGCGCATCGCGATTGCTCGATCAGCCCTCTCTCCGCTCCTTCGGTTAACGATGTACACTTGTGCGTCGATCGCGAGAGAGCCGTCAGCAGGAAACTTTTATTCCTGAGACCGAGTCAGCGGGCAAGTTTTATTTGATCGGTTCGAGCCGGATTGTTCTTTTGTTAATATTTTGGGAGACTGTGCTGAGGGAAATTCCGATTTATCCAACTGTGTGAATATACGAGTGCGCGCGCGGTGTTAATTTAATTTTGTTTATCTATGATGTTTAAATTATGGCTTAGTAATTAATTTGGATAAATTAGCTTAGATTTGTAGTCGATTATTCCTATTGTAATATAATAATTAATTATTCTCAGTGCAATGAACCAATAATACACATCGTATCAAGGTTTTATAAAATAATACTACATTATATACAATCAATTAGAGGTTTATATGATCAAACACTGATATGATTTTAACTTTTACTCAATAATCCTATACACTCCGCAGAATATAAACTTTGCGATCCAGTTTTTTGGTTATTATCCAATCTCTTTTCTTTCTCGCAAAACATGAGAAGGAAGAAAGCTTTTGTCCGCTTTACAAATTTTATTTTAAACTGCGTGAATTTTATTTTAAGCGTTACAAATAAATTAAAAGTTAAACTTTATGCTCTTAAATCTTTCACGCCCATTCTTTTGTTTTGTGTTATGTATAAAGAAGTTTTATTGTTTTAAAAGTTAGGTACATAGCGAAATGTTTACAAGCCTCTGCACCTAACGATTAATGTTAATTTTGTTATCTATATCAAAATGAGATCATAAGAAATGAGATGAAAATCGATTAAAAACATTATCCTAATTAATTTTAAAATAATAATTACTATCTTTTTATTCAACTAGTATATAACATGTATTGTCTTAAATGAAAGTTCAATCAACATTTAATAATTAAGCGCGCTAAACAAAATACTATTTCCTCATTAAAAAACTTCCGCAAAAATCGAAAGAAAGTTCATCCAACCTCCAGCGTCATCTCAATTTTTCCTCGTCGCTCAATATGACTCGGGTATTAGCTCTCTAACTCTCTTCTCCCATCCCTCGGGCTCGCTAAGAATTCCACTACTGCAGGACGAACAGAACGAGATACGCCTCGTGACAGTCACGAGACATACGCAAGTATTCAGCCAGAGCACCGGCAGCAGCAGCCCGCTGTAAACACGCACGTGCGCAAACCGCTCGCGTGCGCTAGCCACGAGGAGGATTTATCGGGGCACGTGACGACTCGCTCCCTTTCTACGTGCAAACGGACGGGCGAGAAAGTGCCGCCGTCGATGTTGGCTCGCGAAAAAAAGGAGAGGAGAAAGAATCGGTCGAAAATAGCCGCGTGCCCTCGCGCGCAGCCCGGGAGGGGGGTAAGTGAGAAATTACGGGCTCGGGGCGCCTATCTCGTAAATAAGAAACATGAGCGAGGAAAGAAGGAGAATCGCTAGTGAAAAATGTAGGAGCTAGCTTGTGTATGTAGAGGCGGAATCGCCGATCGGCCGAGAATAGTGACGAGCGCGCAGGAATGGACGAAGCTAAAGTCAAGATGAGGATATAGAAGAGATATATTCGGCTAGATATATCGGCGGGATGGGAATAAAGGCTACTTTTTCCATTGGAGCTCGCCGCCGCGCGTCAAGAAAAACGAGGCTAAAAAAGAGAAAATACCGACAGCAAACAACGAGGCAGAAATAAAGCCAGTCTCTCTTTCTCGCAGACGAGTGGTGGTAAATCGATTTAAATTTATACCAGTCGAGCAACAAACAAATAGAAGAGAGGATCGCGCGAGCGCGTGCAGTGGCTCGGGCTTGCGCGCGCGCGCGCGCGCGGGGCACGTTGAATTAAAAATCGACAAGTTGGCCGCTTGTATCGTTTGTCTGTGTAGTGACGCGCGACGCGCGGCTTTTGTAAGCGTTCGGCAAGGTGCACTCGAATGAACAAAATAAACGTGCCAAGCAAAAATTGGCCCCTCGCGGCGTTGCCCGGCCGCATCGAAAAACGCAAGCTCGCCTTTAAATTGCAGTATAATGTTCGAGCTTGATTTAATCATTCCGGCTGCTCATGCGTGTAACATTGTAATTTCCGAATAATTCGCCGACTTTTTTTTTATTACTCATTGGCTACTGATTTTAAAATAACATCATTTACAGGTACGGGTATCATGTCTTTTTAAATGGACCTTTCCTTGTAATGCAGAATCAAAAAAGTTTTGTTGAATGCAATTTTCTTTTTCAAAAAATCATTCTGTACATGATAGCTGTATTTTTATACATATACCCGCGCAAAAAAATTTACCATCGCCGAAGTATCGTAGATACATTGAGCGATGCATCGGCCATTGATTGGCTTACTATTTCCATGTAAGCCCATGTTTCGCCAACATATCGCCAATATATCGCCACGGGGCGAATCCGATATATCGATATATATGGCTCATATATCGTTCAGGCACTCGCCCGTATATCGCACAAATATATCATAATTTAGTTTGTTTCCAAATATGTCGATATTAATTTTTTAAAATTTTAATTTTTTAAAATATAAATTTTTTTGCGCGGGTAGTTAGAGTTTTTATCGGATTGTATTTTGTTAAAATACTTTTTTTGATTTTACAAGAGCAAAAGATTATACAGTTTTAAAAATATTCTAATAATACATTTTATTACATTATTTTTAAATAAAAGATTAGTATGTATAATATGCAATAGTGCTCTGCCAAAAAATGATGAAAGTATGTTGTTATGATAATTTTTAAGATTTTAATAATAATAAAAATTACATTATAATTAATATATAATAATGTATAATAATTACGTTAAAAATAAATTCTCAACGGTTATCGCATATCACGAGATTTACTGCATAAATTTTGTTAATGTAAATAAGGTAACTTAAATTGTTATTTAAAATTTTGTGTAATATTAGACTCTTATGTAGATATAGGTAATATCCTAGTACTAATTATTCTTTAAATAGAATTGTCCCAAGACCAATATTGAATAAACAATATACGAGTGTATCTTGAAAATTTATAAAATATTCTATGCATCGTTCGGTGTATTAGGTTAAAGTATTATTAAAATTGGGTGAAACACATAATTCAAGTATATTTGATTTAATACTTATAAATATTTGCTCTGTAATATTTTATCAGTGCTTGCAAGCATAAACATTAAACTGCAACTTCTGCAAAAATTTTTCGAGTTTAAAATTCAAATACAAATATTTCATTTCGAACTTCTTAATATAAAGCTCGAAAAGTTAAAAATATTATAGTATAACCGCGAAAATACATTTCCTATTAAAATAGCCGCCTCCACGAAAAATTGATATTTCGGTAATCTGTTATCACGAAGCCCACTCGCTGAATATACCGTTTTCCATTAACAACGACTTTGAGGGAAAAGAAAAAAATAAAGAATAGAGGCAAGCTCTTGAAAAGTCCGATAATCCGTCGGCGGTGTCATTTGTCGCGCATAAAAAGGAACTCTCTTAATCCCGGCCAGGCGCATAAGGGCGCAGAGAACGATTGCGCGGCTGGTCGCCGATCGATTTTCGCCGAAACTTTATTGCCGCTGCCGGATGGATCGCTTTCAGAAGTAAGCGAGGAGACTCGCCGAGTCTGCGGCCATTCACGAGCGAGTAGACAAAGTTTTCATAAAGCGAGGCTCACTGCGTCTCCTGCCTATATATATACGGATTCGCGCTCGCAGGGAGGATTATAAGTTGCCGGGAGCCGGATATTTTTCATGCGTGCGACCTTTCGACTGAGCAGTCGAGCTTGCAGGGAGCTTGCGGCTGGTTGAATGCGACTGTTTTTGTTAACGCTGGATAGTAAGAATGGCTCGTTAAGTTGATACGGCGTTTAACGGCATGATGCGAAATACACTTTGCCCTACCGATTGAATAACTTACTTAATTTTAGTTATATTATGTATTTTTTAAAAGATCTTTTTTAATATTTTAAATATGCTTATATCCTTTTTTGACTCAATAACACAATTAAATAGTACAATGGACTACTACGGAAATTACAATAGAAGTTCAAAGAAAAATTCTAGATACTATTGAAAAACTGATTAAATGTCTCCCCCCCCCCCCCCCACCAATTCAGCGCGAGTTTGAAATATTCTACAATATATCCTTCTGCGTTGGTCCAAAGCGTATCGCTTTTTTCATAACAGAATGAAACAGTCTTCCGTTTCGTCGATTCTTTCATTTTAATTTATAAAAAAGCACTCATCATTTAATAATGCGAATAAAAGTCAGATGAGAGCTTTGCTTTTTAATTAGCGAAAATTATCAAATCTCTGCAGTAGTTAACTATCGGATTATCTCCGAAAGAATATTTATGGAATTACGTCATATTAAAATTTTTTTATTAATGCTGTGTATTATAATAATGGATTGCAGCTTTATAAATCTCTAGAGTATGTTAAACAAGCTGTTTTTTGTCGAAAATATTAGTTTTATAATGAATCTTTTGAATTTTTTGGCTCCATTATAGTAATAGCTATAAGGGGCTCAGCTCATAAAAACATAATAAATTTCAATTATCTTAATATAAACAAAGTAATTGCATGTGTTATTCGGCTAGGGCATCCTCTTAAAATTGAAGCACACAATCGGACTTTAATAAATTAATACTCGAGAAAAAGTGATAAATAAGTAGTTAAAAGGTAAGAAAGACTTTTTAAAAAAAGCGCTAGAACTGGAGGAGCGGCTGGACGCGTCAACAAGAGAGACAGTAGATGAGGGAATAAAAGCACGAGGGGTCGAGCTGAGAGCAGAGTAAAGCAGTGTGGTACTAACAGAGAGAGAGAGAGAGAGAGAGAGAGAGAGAATAAGAGTGAACTGTCGAACGGTGTGTGCCGTCGAGGCGCGAAAGATGCGCTCAAATTGGACTGGCAGTGGGCGCGGAAGAGCAGCAGTGGCAGAAGCAAAGGAAACAGGGAAAAGCCCTTTGGCTAGTGGCCCGCGGCCGTGCGAGCGACGCCCATAATCCCGTCGGAGAATTAGAGGCTCCCAGAGAGCTTTGCTCTCTCTCTCTCTTTCTCTCTCCCTCTCTGTCCTTCTCTCTCGTCGTGTGCGCGGCCAAGTACCTATATATACTGTATTGTCCCCGTGCGCAACGCATTCAAAATTCACGACGAAGAGAGAAACAGAGAGAGAGAGAGAGAGAGAGAGAGAGAGAGAGAGAGAGAGAGAGAGAGAGAGAGAGAGAGAAAGACAGCGTTACACGTGCTTACGCTCACAATACTGCGCTTTGCGTGTAGCTGTCGGCCAGCGGAGCCGACGACTATAGTGTGCATTTTCCGCTACTGCCTCGACACTTGCACTTATCTTCCTTTTTATCGCGTCGACTGACCTTTTTTCTCGTGCGGGCTTTCCGAGTCCTTTAAAGCTGCAGGGGGACTTGCTGAAATTTTCATGATTTTTTTAATCCTCTCCCTGCCTGCAGCCTGGCGCTTGGGAAATACATTTGAGTGCTTCTTCGTTTTATTACCTCATCAAGTCCAAAGTCGCGATTTAGCGCTCTTTTAAATAATCAGACAATATAAGTCTCACTATTTTTATATATATGTGACTCGAGAGATGAATTAATAAATATTTTTATAACTTGAAAATCTTAAATAAGTATTGTAGTAGAATTTTATTTAATATAATATTCTTACTATTTGTCGACTAAATTATTATTTTTGAAAAAAATTAATATTACTAACATTTCTATTTAATCAAATTTTGTATTCGATGGTAATCCGTTACTTATATTGCGTTAATTACATAATTGTAAATGTATATTCAAATTATTCTAATCAATGTAATGTTTTTATGTTTCAGGTAAGTTTAATCACCAAGTATTTTTCTTTACAAATTACGAAAGACACAGACGGTAAGTTTTCAAGATTGCTTACGCGAATTACCCAAAAGTTGCAGCTTGTTTCTATTAAAATTGTCTTTACAACCAGAAAAATTCATAAATTCGCAAAAGAGCTTGTAAGGAAGTATCAAAATTTTCGAGCCTCAGGTCGGCCGCAAATCAAAACGTTTATAGCGCGCACGCAGTAAAGCAAAGTGATCGTAATTATCATTACGCCCCGCCTTTTATTTCTCCCTACCCCCTTGCCACCCACCTAGGTTCGCTACTGCACTCTCGTCTCGTGTCCTACGTTATTGTCTTTCCTTCCCCCGGCGCTTGCGACCCACTCGCCACGCTTCTTCGCTGTGCTCGCATGCTTCGCCTCACTCGCCCTTTCCTCCCTCTCACTCCGTTAGCTATGCACAGCTTCCTTCCAGCTGCAGCGGCGGCCTCTCTAAATTTCCACTTTCCATTAGCGTGTTTTCCATTCTCCGTATGCAGTCTCCCCCGCCGCCGCCGCCGCCGCTGCCTTATATGTACGTATGTGCTCGCGGCCAGGAGCTGTGCATGCCAAAAGGAAGAAAGCAAAGCACTCTCCCAGCTCTCGGAATGCCTAGTACTACCTGATTTTCCAGCTTTGCGTATGTATGTGGCGAGCGAGGGCTGCTTTTCAAGGAGGCTGCGCGCAGCCACTGCTCTGCACGCGCTGCGTTGACCCTCGCCTGGCCGCCAGAAATTGGCTTGACACTTTCTCAAGGCCGTTATACGAACCCGATTTTACGGGAATATCAAAAAGCCGCGTTATTTACACCTTTTGCTGCGTTCTCGATTTTTACATCTCGCTTCTCCTTCGCTCGTCCTTACCTTCGCTTATCACGTTCACAAATTTTCGGGAATTTTAAACTTTTCTTTCGCCCATCGATGCCTTTATTATTTGGCAAGGAGTTAAATTCTTGTTCGTTAAGGTTTCTTTATTTACTCGCCATTAGAAAATACGATTAATAATGATCCGACTGTAGTAATACAATTTATAATAATTATGTCATTTATTTAAATTTTCTGCAAGGTCCATAATAGTGTTAAGAAAATACATAATTAGTCCAATATTTATACTATATTTAATATATATGGTTGAAATTTTAACCGTTAATCAACCATGTATATGGAGATTTAAAAAAAAATTCATCTATATCGCTGCAATTAAATTCAATCCAAGATTATATTTTTGAAAATTCAACCAGTTCGACTAAAAAGCCGATATGTCACTTTAATACCCGTCCATCCTCTTCTGCTTAATTAATTTCCCTTTTCCTCTACCGAGTGCCGGTAATTACGACAAATGAAAAACTCTTCACTTCTCCTCACTATGCTTAATATTTATAGCTCCATTACTTGCTCCATTTTATTATTTATTATATTTTCCAAGCCACTGTTCACGCCTGTGTATACCTGCCTTTTATCCCTATTTTTTCGAGGCGCGCTAATTACATTTGTCCAATTAAATTTTTTGTCCTTCTCAATTTTCCTCCCCAACTCTCTGCTTTAATGCACCCACCGTGCGTGCCTCGCTCTGTCAAAATGGAAAATGGGCAGAGAAAATCACGGCAGGCATGCTGCTCATCGCCGGCCTCAACTGTTTAAGACATTAAGCCGGTAACGAGAAGGAAGCAGCGTTAAAAATAGCGCGACTGCGATCATCGCCCCTGGAAATCGCCGTTCCATAGCTAAAGCGCGGGCTTGCGATGAGAAGGCAGCGTTGGAAGAGTCATTAATGCGGGAGGGGTTCCGGGAAAATGCGAGAGGGTGCGGAGATCTATAGGAAGCGCTTCGGGGATATTTGTTGCGTAATTATTTTCGGGATGATGAGAGAAGCCGGGAAAGCTTGTCTGTTGGGCTTTTTTTGAGCGATCGCCAGTGATGCGGGCCCTAATTGCCTGCCCGATAAGCTATTGATTTCTGCTTAGCGGCTGGCGTTACGACTTTCTATTTCTGAGCAAACTTCGTTTTATTACTTTTCGTGCTGGCTCTGTTCACCGGTTTTTTTCGTCTATGTGAATTAATAGCTCAACTATATTGGCAAAATAATAAAAATATATATATGCAGTCTATGTTTGTACGAAAAGAGTTGTGTTTCTTATTTCTCTTGTTGAATTATTGATTTTTTAAAAGTATTTTTCTGGTCAATAGTTACCCGTTCGATAGTTTTGTCCGCTTTTCTGTTCAGTAGAATGGAGCTCGATTTATCAAAGCTAGAGAGCAGATTGAAGTATGTAATAGATTTACGGTATAATATTTATGGAATTCATATGCTGAGTGATATTATTGCTCTACAGAGTAATTATGCGTATAAAGTTCAGGACGGATAATGCAACCTGCAGAACTTTAGCCGCTATAATTCGGACTAGTTTGAAGTTATATTCGTTTCCTAAAACCAGTGTTATTCAGACGCGTCTAACCGCAAATACAAACACGTGTACGAACGTATTCCGTATATTCCTACTTAACCCTCTCAACTGCTTATGAGTAAATATTGCTGTTTTTCTACATAATGTGCTAGTCTAATGGGGATAATGTAAGTAAAATTGTAAAATATTACTTTCATAAATTTTAAGTAATTAAATTGTTAAATTACAGAATAAAGGAGACACTTCTTCTTTTTCTTTTATAAAATAAACTAATATTTTTAAGAAAATTTTGCCCAATAATATTTATAAGAACTCGATAAGAAATCAGCGAATTAAAAAAACCAATACAAAAACCTTAAAATAATTATCCAATTTTTAATATAATAAGTAAAAAATGTCTTAAAAATAGAGCTGTCTCGCACGTGGTAAAGCTAAGAAAGGCAAGAACGTGCAGCGTAAATTTCCGCAGCCTTGCAGCGCGCGTAGCATCCTTAAAGTAAAACATTCCAATTCTTATTCGACTACAAACGGCGATAGATAAAGGCAAGCGAGCTCACGCGAGGCTGATCTATAAAAAAACAAAACAGCTGGAAGAAAAATAGTAGAAAAAGAAAAGAAAAAAAAAGAGAAGGAAAGGAAGGAAGGAAGGAAGAAAGCGAGGCAAGATAGTATAAGCAACGGAGTCGATGCTCGAGTCTCGCCATAAAAAAGCCGCCAGACTAAAGCGGTTGCTGGAGAAGGAGTTAGACATAGGTAAGAAGAGGCGCTCCAAGAGAGAAAGAGAGAAAAAGCGAGAGTCTAGGGGAATAAGAAAAAGTATATAGGTTGAAGCGCGCGCGTCGCTTCGTGGACGCGGGGGGCCGGGTTTACGTATAGCCGTTTCGCGCGTCACGTCTACTAGGAAGCGCGACTCCTCCGGGATGAGGAGGTGCGAAACGCAAAGGATAATCTAGCGCGTGCGATGTCAAGGACCTCGCGGAGAAATTTTCTTCCCCCGCAGGCAAAAGCGATGGGCCGCGAGCCTCGCGCTCTCTATATAGAGCGCACTTTTACTGCCGCACACCCGTTAAAGCCCCCCCTTAGTATTTCGCCGCCACCGATGTTCATCGTCCGCGAGCAACGCGCCCAGACGGATTAGTACTTCGTGTACTTTCAAAAAGTGCAATTACCCGTGCCCATCCCAGCCAGCCAATAGCCCGAGTTACGGCCCTGTTAAACTCGACTTTAACGGGCTGCCTAGCCTTTTTCGGGGATTATTCTTTACACGAGCGCGCTTTTGGTTTTTGCGGAGAGCCTGTTTGGGAACGGGCTTCTTTTCTTTTCTTTTCTTTTCTTTGGGTACATTGGTTTTTTTTATTCTTCCTTTCCGAGCATGGGATATCTTACATATTTTAGAGCGCGAATGTATCTTTGGATAGCTGGATTGAAACTCGTTATAAAAAATGATCGGATATAATCAGATCATTGAAAAAACTTTTTTATCGATGAAATTGAAACCGGATAGGAAGATTGTTCAAAGGCATTAAAAAACTTTTTCATCTTCCTTCATACCTTACTTCAAAACTTTCAATTTTATAGCTCTCTTTTTAATCACTCAAAATTTTTTGCTCTAGTTCTAATACTTTTCAAAATAAATCTGAATTTTCATACAGCTTGCAAAGAATCTATAAAATTAATAAGAAAAAACAACAATAAATTAAGCTCGTCCAACCATTAACTTGAGCACATGGGCAGCCTTAACCGTTTACCAAATGCCATTTCCATTAAACGTCAGGGCAACTTGAGCACAGAGCAATGCGCCCGTCCGGAGCGCGCCAATAGTCCACAAAGTCTCACGCCTATCGCGCCTCATAAACAGCTGTCGTTCAGCGATATTCGATATCAAGCCCATCCGCTTTACCATTACAGCATTAATCCAATCTAGCAACGAATTTAATCCTCACTCTCGGCCGTCCTCCGAACGATTCGAAAAGCAGACGCCGCTCTCTCTCTCTCTCTCTCTCTGTCCATTAGCTATTCACCGGGCAATATTGTTTTTTCCCATTTCGCCGGAAATTTCATTTCCCGTGCGCGATATCGCTGAGACTCGGAGCGATCATCGCGCAGCCTATCACGTCAATCGTCGCGGCGTTTGAAAAAGCGCGCGGCAAGGCAAAAGCTCGCCGCGTTTCCTCTCTCCCTTCTTCGCCGCCGCATTTATATACATATAACTTGCTCTAGGAGAAACGAGAGCTTCCTTCGGCTCTCTCGCTCTCAGCGCGGCGTTATTGAATCCCAGACCTGCATGTCCGCCTCGAGTTTATCGATGCTCCGTGCCAGGTCAAACGTCAGCGCGCTCGCGCGCTCTCGCCTCTGTGTATATGTGGAGCACGCTCGTTTACCGAGCGAGACAATGCACGGTACACACTTGACGGAGAAAGTCAAGTATAATGCTGGAAGGAGGCAAAGAGATGTGGTTCAATGACTCGAGAGCAGTGACTAGAGTTTTTGGGACAAATTGCTCATCTAAGAGCCAATGTATAGTCCTCTGCTTTCTTTTTTATTTAATAAGTAGAGCTTTTTAAAAAATAAAATGATTTTTTTTTTCAATAATCGTCTAGTGGTTTTTGGAATCTTTATTATAAGAGTATATACTTCAAATTTTCTAAAGGCCGGCTTCTCCGAAGATCCTCAGGAAACTTCGTTTAAAGTTATTTCAGCGTTTGCGTGTCACGCGAACGTTAACACTTCACTTTATTTTAATACGTTCAAAGAATTATGAGTCAACTAGAAAAAATAAATAACCTTGTTTTCTCAAAATATTCTCAAACTAATTTTTATTTTACAGAAAAATACGTTTGGTAAAAAAAAAAGAAAAAAATGAAATATAAGTAATTAAGTATAGGTGTACGAGTAGTGGAAATTATATCGCAAACTAATTGAGCTATGAAAAGCGTAAGCCACTCGGCGAAAGAATAACAACGAAGGCAAAAGCCATTCTCGGCGAGCATTCGAAATTCCTGGCGCGCGCCGGCAAACCAATTATCGGGGTAATCAAGTTACGGTAAACCGACAGAAAAGTTTTCAGATACAAGACTCGGGCAATCGAGCAATTATAGGAAACTAGAAAAACATAAACCCAGACAAAGTTGAATCGCGTATACATACACAGACGTGCGAGGAGAGAAAAAACGCCGAAGAATGTGTGTATATAAGAAGAAGAAGAAGAAGAAGAAGAAGCATGCGAGACAGCGCGGGAAAAGAGGTTTGCCATCGGGCACTCGAGAGAGGCAATATTCCTCGCACGTACATCAGGGAGATGCGATATTGTTACGTGAATTTGCCCCCCCACCTATTCGAGCTATGCACGCTCTTCCTCCTCTCCTTTGTCTATCCACACAGATATATACAAAGTCAGTCGTGCAGACGTTGCCGAGCATTGAACGTCTGGCTGGCTGCGCGCTCGCACGTACGCGGAGGCCCCTACGACTGTATCGACACGTATGAGTAATCTCTTCCTCTCTTCCTTTGTCGCCGCGCGCCGGCAAATTGCGCCCCAGCACGCGGCAAGGCTCGAGTACAGGATTATTATATTGCGGTGATATGCGCCCACAGACAGACAGACAGACTCGCAGCTCTCTCAGACGCTTCGAGAGGCGGCCGCGTGAAAAAGAAGGAGGCAGCCTAAGAAGTGACGAGAGCCCAAGTGCAAAGCACTGAGACGGCTCTGCGGCCTGAGAGTGCTAGCCGGGAGATGAATCAAAACACAAGAATTGTAAAAATGAGAGGGCCAGCTTCTAGCCTTGCTTTACTGCGACTGCAGCTTGTTCTTTTGAGTGTGGCGACAATTTTTCAGGCAAGCTCTTTGAACTCGCGCCAGCCGCCAGGCCGCTTTCAATTTCGGATTGTTGAGAAAACCCAGTCACACGGCGACGTTTTTCAATTGAAGGATGGATATTGTATACTTGCGCGCTTGCTTTTGGGTGACGCGGCAGTGAAAATATGTGCCTGGGTGGGAAATTCAATAGGTCCTAATTAGAGCCTGTTTGAATTTAATTAGATTTTAAAGAAATTTGATAAAGTGATTAGGCGAGAGTAATTAAATTTCTACTCGGATGGCTTTGCGTGAAAATTCGTAAAAATATTCTTTCGTTTCTGGTGAAATTTTCTTTATCAAACTCATAATGCTGCTACGTCGATATTTTCATTTTCTTTTTAAGCTATTATTTTAAAAATCTGATTCAAATTCTATTTCTACAATGTTAATATTTTAAAACTGATGCTCAGAGTAAAAAAAAAAACAGACTATAACGACGCTTGTAAACTACTAACAGTACGATTGAGAAAATATGAGTCGAAATTAAAGTAAGCAAATACATTGAAATGACTTTGACCCCGAAGCACGATCGGGCGCTCGTAAAACACAACTCTCGGAGCCGCAGATGAAAGCCCGCAAACCTCGAAACGAAAAACAAAGCCTGGATCTCCTGCGCTTGAGGATAGGAGGAGGAGGAGGAGGAGAGAGAGAGAGAGAGAGAGAGAGAGAGAGAGAGAGAGAGAGAGACTCGTGAGATCAGCGGCGCTCGTACTTTCAATCAAATTGGCCATTTCCTTGGCTGCTCGGATTAGAAGCGAGCAGCGGTGACGCGAGGGGCTTAAGCGATACGTTTGCTGCTGCTGTTGCAGCGAGTCGTCGTAAAAAGGACAGCGAGCCAAGTATAAGGAGGGATCTGCGCTCTTCTTCTTCTTCTTATCCGCTCGCAGCTCTGGCAGCAGCGGCAACAAAGGAGCCGCAATTTTCCTCTTGCGCGACTTTGTTTCCGAGAAGGTTTACACGCTCTGCCCCGCGAGAGTCGAAAAGAGAAGCGAGCCCCGGAGAGGATAAAAAATGTAGGTTAAGAATAAGTCGACGACGACGACGAGCTGCGATTCTCTCGGGCTGGCTCGCGGCTCTCGGGTTGCGCGCGCCTATTATATTATATCGCGCGCTCGCTTATCCGGCAACAGCCTCGAATCGAGTTTTCAAGTTATTTACGCTCTATGAGCTATAGCCCCTGTGAGTTAGATGACGCGGGACTTTCTCTTCTGAAGGAGAGCTCGAGCTCGCTGGAGATTGGGATTTGTTCGCGAATTTAGCGATGCTGGATTAAATCTTGAAATAATTTCTGCCATCACGTGCTTTCAACTTTATTGCTCTTGATTGTTGTCAAATTTTATTTGGGATCTCAAGTTTATATATTATCTCATGGCTTTAAGATGACTACAGTATCCTAAAAAAATTACACTTCTTTATTTATAATAGAATAACATCCCGATGATCAAATAATTTAATTTACTTTATGACAAAAAATCAATTGAACTTCGAAATTTGCCTGTCAACTAGCCCTACTCTTCCCTAAATGACGGAAAAGGCGTGTCTTGTTATCTTATTTCCCAAAAGATTAAAATAGCAATACTTTGTATACAACTAAATTAATAAAAAATATTTATATTAACTAAATTATAAAATTTACAATAGTAATAAATGCGACCAGTGGTAAAATTTCTTTTTGAATAGAAGAAGCGAAAAGAAAAGGTTAAATTGAAGGATAAAAATTACGTAAGACGAGCATCATAGAGGTAATAAGAGCAAGCGGCCATCCTGGCCGAATAATCTAAAGGGCGTTTTTCGCATCCGCTGGCCACCTCGGCCATTAATTTCCCAGCCGCGCGGGATAGTTCATCCGAGCGACATCGAGTGCTAAAGTACCGTGTGGAGCTCAACATAAGAAAAAGAAGAAATAAGAAGGGAAGGTCGAGCGCGCGCGCGCGCGCATATATATATATATATAACTATATACGTGGAAGGTCAGTTTTGTAACTGCGAGCGAGCGCCGGTAGCCCATAATTTCTGCAGTTCCTAGAGTTCTCTTTGCCTTTCCGTTGCAGCAGTCCACCTCCGCAGCTTCTTTCGTTGTCGCGTCGACGCGCTCGCGATCCTGTCTCTTTGGCTCGCTCCTGGAGAAAGGACAAAGAGAGGCGGCTTCGGGATTGAGAGCCAATGTGTCCGTGTATGTCAGTGTATGTGTGCGAGGAGTAGAGACCAACTCGTTTAGATAACTTTATTTATAACGAGCTGCTCCGGCAAAGATTACCTATGTGTTGAATTTAAACTGAGAAAAGACGTTAATTAGAGTTGAAGCTTTTTTTCTTTCAACCTGGATATTTTTGAGTTTTATATAGTCAAATTAACATTGTATTTTAGGTTGTAGAAGGAATGACTCGAACAACTGTAATATTATATATTTCTAAAATTCACTTCTGCCAATTGAAATACCATACCAAAATTAATTATAATGTATCATTGTTTATCTGTAGTTTCTAGACCAATAATAAATAATAAATAAATAATAATTATTATTACTATTATTATTATAATAACCGATAAAATCAAAATCAATATGCATCATCAAAAATGTTACTTTTAAAATATACTTTTCCTAGAAAAATTGAATTAATCAATTAAATTTGAATAAAAAATTTGAATAAAGTATTTTGCTAAAACAAATACCTCAATTATATGTCAGAATAGAAGGATTGTTGTAATTAAATGAATAATTATATAAACATTTTCTTGATTCCCAATGATTCATTAATTATAAATTATTTTTAATATGAAACAATGAGTCTGGATTTTTTGCAACAAACCGAGCATAGTCAAGTAGATTAATTTTTTTAAATAAACGTTTGTCAGTGTACGAACGCAAAAATGTTTGTTTCATCCATATTATCGAAAAAAGTGTGCATAAATTTCATGACAAAAAAGCCAGCCCACCATCACATCCGAAATTTCCCACATCAACGCGGAATTTTCCTTTTGCTCAAGCACGAATAAAAATTCATCAAGCCTACCTTCTAAAAGACGAAAGTCCAAGAAGAAGGGGACTCGTCTAACCGGCGCGCGACCTGCAAATTTACGGTCTCCTATACTTGGCTAGCTCTCCCGCGAGCCGTAGAATAGCAGCGAGAGATTGACTGTGTGTGGAGTAGAGTCGCAAGGAGGTAGAGGCGATATAGGACCTCCAGTTCGCATAGGTATATATATATACCTATAAACGCGCAGCAGAGAGAGAGAGAGAGATCCGCGGGGTGCTCTCGCGAATTTACGGCCCATGCACGAGTGCGCCGCACCCCGCCCCCCCCCCCCCCCCCCCCCCCCCCCCCCCCCACCTCCTCCTCCACCCCCGCGCGCAAGGTATTTTTCTCCGTTCTTTTTGGCGCGCTTCGCCGGCGCGCAATTTTACAATTCAAAACGACTCGCGAGCGTAAATACTCGACGTGACACTTTTTTGTAATGTGCGCCCTCGCTCTCTCGAGCGATAAAATGTTTTCATTGAATGCAGCTGGAGAGGGGAGAGAAAAGCGCGCCTTTTGTCGAGGCATTTGCGCGTAAACGTGTATTTTTTTCTCTCTCTCTCTCTCTCTCTCTCTCTCTCTTTTTATATCTCAGTCCTCGGGTTCTGTTCCTACTGCTACTGTTACACACTTCGTTTTGTGTTCTTTGCTAGCAAGAGAGTCGCTGTGAATTGTTTATTAGGCTCGTTTACAGAGATGAGACTGTCCTTTGGTTCGAGTATATATACGAAATTTTCCTCTTTTTTTCGGGCATACTGCAAACTTTCATTTTGTCAAAGTTTAATTAAGCACTGCGCGAGTATGTGTTTGCGCCCGAGCGCGAAAGCGCGCGAGCGCGAAAGCGCGCGTGTGCTAAACTTTGCATTAATTGGGTCGCTAACTCGATCAAAGTAAAGCCACAAAAGCGAATTACATCACATTCGCGAAGATGCCTAATTTCATAGCTGAAAGAGTTAATAATTATATAGTAAACTCTGACCTTTTTAATTTAATTTAATTCTCCTTTTATTGAAGAATTTTAATAATTTTCAAGTGTTAAAAGGTCGAAGCGAGGATAATTGTTGTGACATTTTATTTCGAATTTTTGAATATCTCTACTTGCAACGGAAACACTTTGAATTGTTTAAATAACTTATAAATTAATAGGGATCCGGTATCCTGAAATTTACTAAAGTGTGCCGCTGCAATATTAAATTCCACCAGGGTACAATATCATGCTTAAGAAAAAGCCGTATGTGACTGTAAAAATTCAATAAATACAATAAAAAATTCTAATATCATCCTCTCCTATATTACAAAAGAATACATAGTTTACTAACTTTCATTATTCAAAACACGTATATCCAAGTATGAAATGCAATATTTCGACCGTAGGTAAAAATACGTGTGCCGAAATCCTATAAATTCGAAACAAGTCAAGCAGCCAAAGCGCACATTGTAACGAAAAATCCGTGAATTTTGTCTGGCGCAAAAACCGACAATATTGCATCGGCCGATGACTTTGGCGACTCGGCAAATCAGATTATCGCGCGAGTGATTTGCCGCGTAAAATCGCGAAATCAGCGACAATAATAGCTTTCTTCTGATTTCCCGCTGCCGCGTCAAAGTCGGCTTTCTGCGCCGACGGAGGCCAATAACCTTCGAATCCCTTTTATCCCGCGAGCTGCTTTCTTTTGCGCGCTTTTTCTCGCCGCGGAAAATTCGCCTCTATCCTCGCGGAAGGCCTAGAAGAGAGTGAGAGAGATTCGATACGCCGATATGCGACGCTACCTACTGATATATATCTATCTCTTCGAGCTCGCTTTTGCCTTGCGGCTCAAACGTATCTGTGAGCCCTATAGACGCGCGCGCAAGTTCCTGTGTATATGTGTTTCAGTCGAGTCGAGCTCTCGTTTTTTTGCTTTCCTTAGCCTTATACGCCCGCCTACTCTAGCTTTTTTTTGCTCTTCTCGTTTTAAGTAGTGATAAGGAAATGCTCGCGTATACCCTGACGATCCGTGGTCACGCAGCCATATTTTACTGAAGATTCAATGGACAGTTGAATTTATGTGATTTTTAGGTTCAAATAGTACTTAAATAGAGGTAAAATATTGCCGCTTTCTTTTGTTAAAAGCGCTAAATTTCGAGTTTTTAAGAAATTGAATTTTTATTTCAATTTTTCTCTTGATCCAATTAAATTAGCATGCTTTTAGTATTTTTCATTAAAAATATGAAAAATACATTTATTACAGAAATTGTATGTCCGTTAAATGAATAATATAGCCGAATAAATAATTCTGGATCGCAATAACTATTATTTTTGTAAAAAGTAAATAAATAATTAAAATAAGTGTATCAACAACTTATTGCATTAAAAATTTATAAAATATATTATATCGATTTTCACTTATTCATAAACAATTAATTAATTAACTATTTACGTCGTATGCATTTTCTCCTAGGATATTTCTAGTTTGTGAAATTTTGAAACTGAATACATAACTGTTAAACTTTCTTCGAAATGCGTAAATAATGCAAACCTTTTGATTGCATTTAAATTTTCATTAAAATGAAAAACGAGTTACAATATTTGTAAAATACGAGTTAACCCTCTTATAGTCTCCCTGAAAACAGCCCGAAGTTTATAACGAAAAAGAGCGAGAGCGAGATAGCATGGAACCTCATTAAAAACTATTTATTCAATCATACGCTCGTTGTTCTGAAACACGCCAAATAAACTTTTACAAGTGTCCCGTCTCCCGTTAGCCATAACGAAATGTTAAAACACGGCTTTGGATTCAATTGCTTAAATTGAATTGCCGTCGAAAAATTAAAGTTCGAGGCAAAAAAGGAGGCTCGCCGGGTAAAAAATAGGAAGCGGCCGCATAATGAGCGCACATCAGGCCGCTCACAAAAGGGATCTATGTCAGTGGATACAATTAAAAGAAAGGGAGCGAGCGCGCGCGTGCTCCAGCGTTGTTGTGTCCCCCGGCCGCGCGCGAAAAGCTTTTAAAGCACAACCGGGAAGAACGGGAGCTGCGCCGGGAGGAGTCGGACAATTATAGGGGATTTTATATTCGAGAAACGAAAAGCCATTTAGCTGGCTTCGAATGCGTACAAATAGCCGAGGTTATGTAGGTCGGACTTGCACACAGACATTACATACGTGGAGCTGTGTACGTGAACGTGAAAATTCGCCTCTCTTTCTCTTCATTGCTGTCGGTTTCTCTACTTTTCTCGTTTCTAAGACAATGAGAGAGAGAGAGAGAGAGAGAGAGAGAGAGAGAGAGAGAGAGAGAGAGAGAAGACGAATGGAGGAGGACGCGCGCTCGGCACTCGTACTTCGACGTGACTTAAGAGGCACTTTCGAGAGGGCCGTGGCGTAGACATCGCGTCGGATCACCACTGAATGCGTGTTTTCTTTTTATTCTTTGCTCTTTTTATTCCGATAAAATTCAGCATCAAGTATTTGTCTCTTCCTCTTTTATACTCTTTACTCTAAACTCCTTTCCTTCCCTTCGCTATTTCTATTTATATTGAAAATTTATGTGATTCCTGCAGACGAAATGTATAAATATGCGAAACTCTCTTAAAAATTTCATTTCAAAGTACAAGCATTGAATAGTGTTAGTAATATATGTCAAATAATTTTCATTGAATACAAAAATTATCGATAATTAAGTTAAAATATGGCTTTCATTTTATTCAGCTTACTCATAAAACGTAAATATAATTAACTTACTAGTTTAATAAACAGAAAATTATTTCCAGACTCGTCGATTTATATACCGCTCAATAATCAATTACCGCTATAAAAACAAGAACCGATAGTCGCAAAATAAAAACAAAAGATTTTACCTTTTTATAGGCTATACGTATAACTAGAGTCCCCTAATAAATTGAGTATCGCGCGGCCAAGAGATACGACGACGGCCCGGGCCGTGTTTGGTCGAGCCGACGGTAAATGTTAATTCCTAATTAGAGCCAGCAGCGCCAGAGCGGCAGCACGGCTCAATCACTGAAACCCCTGCTCGGCCTGACTTTTACAGCATAGGATTATCATGAAGCACCGTGGCTCGTCGCGTCGATATATATACGCCCGACCATCCAACAAACTCCCTCCCCTACACCGATGTTTAACCCGCGAAGCGAAGATCCGCTTTTCCGTCAAACGTTCGAGCCAATAAAGCGGCTTAAGAGTCTCGATATATCTTTAATTTTATTTCACGATACGAAGAAAATAAGGTTCATGCAAGTATCGCTTAAAATTAAAATTCTTAATTTTATCGAGAAGCAATTTATCCTATAAAAATCCAAAGCCGCTCGGAGTTTATACCAATTTTCGGCTAAAAATAGTAGTGTACGATATAAAATTTCTGGCCTAGCCTCGACGATTAGAGCTAGGCAAAATCGTGTAATAAAAGTTTAGCCATAGCCAGCATTGACATATACCGAGGATAAATCTTCTTACTCTTGCCCTCTCCGAGAGAGCGCATCGTCATTTTTATTCTCTCTCGTATACATATATAGCTCGGCTGCATTGAGGCTTGCGAGCTCGGCAAGTTATTTCGACTTTAGCGCTTTTCTCTGGCTGCAGCTCTCTCCTCTTAACTAAAATCCACTTGATGCCGTTGTCTTTATTCATGGATAGAGCGCTGGCGCGGAGTTGAGCTTCGGCGGGAAATTCGAGTTAGCCTGCGACGCCGCCAGCCGTGCGCTCTACTCGCGCAGGTGAAAGAGGAGTAGCGACGAGCTCGAGTTGGGGCCGGGGGTGCAGATAAAGACGTAGAGGGAGAAGAGCGTGCGAGAGCGCGTGTGAGGAAGGAATATTCGGGAAAATGCGCCGCCTCGGAATTCAGGGTTACGAGCTCAAGTTAAATTCGGAGGACGCGCGAAAGCTCCCGTCGAGGGAGATTAAGGCGCGCACTCGCTCCGCTGCGAGAGAGAAAGAGAGAGAGGGGGGGGGGGGGAGACGGGGGGCGATAATTGTCGTAAAAGTTGCAGTAAATTTTGCGTAATTGTGCGCGGCTTATGGGCCAAGTTCTGCCACGCGTGCGACGTGTGATTTAAGTTTCAGGTAAAAATTTTATTGCCCACTCGCCTGGCTGCGCGCATCCATTATATGCGGCCTGGAATAACGGCCTTTCATGGCTTCTCAAATGACCATCTAATTATTTGGATGGATAGCTGATAATCTATATGTGTCGCGTCCACATACAATTGACTTGACGAAACTTTTAAATAAGGTCAATCCTCTTTGGAAATTATCTCAAGCGCGTTCGATTAAATAATTTCTTGGTTAATGTTCTATGACAAGAAAAACTTGGCCAATAAACAATTATAAAAAACAATTGGAATGGTTAATATGATATATAATAAGTAATAGTGCCACGGGTATCAAGAAATTGTGATCTTCTTAATAGTTTTCTGTTGAATAAAACATCAAATGTACCAATTTAGAAGTAGTCTTTTTGATAATTACACTATGTAAATTTAAATAAAATATTTACATCATATTTAATATTTTTGTAAAATCATCTATATAAATTACATTTTTTTAGAGAATCTTAAGATACCAATAAACCTATAAATAAATCGATTTAATTTTGCAATACGTTTATCTCATTTTTTTGACAAGAAAGTGCGAAAATGTTGTAGTAGATAATTAAAAGTTAAATGTACAATCGGATAAAAAGTTACCGGTTCCAAACCTTTTATTTTTATCAGAATTTCAGCTCGACTTTAGAAGTTGCTGTCTCATATCAGATGATAAACTTTGGTTTGCTGCTACACTTGTCTGAATGTTTTATAGTCATCAAGATTTATATAGTTAACAGTAACTTTATTAGCCTTATATATTATTAAGGTCTATTATTAACAATTAAATTGCTAACAGTTCATTAGCACTTAGTTTCCTTTTTAATTCAATCGTTCAAAAAGAATGTGTACCTATTAAGTAAAATATCATTACTTTAAATGAATTAATTTTATATACGAAAATTAATAATTTAAAATAGAGAATAGGTGATATTTGAAGTGGCATATTTATATTATAATGTAAAAGGATTTTTTATCTTTTATTATAAAATCTTCACATAATATACACAGTCATACCTTTAATTAAATACCATAATTATTCGAAAAACTGATGTAAAACAAAGAAGATAAAATTTTATAATAAAGCAATTTAAACAACGAAGTAAAATTCGACGAGAAGCTTAAAGAATTAGATAAAAAAGAATTAATATTCTAATTATTTTGGATCGTAGAAAGCGATTTTTTAAAAAATAATTTTTTTTTATAAATGCAATCAGTACATGTTTTTTTTTTTTTTTGATTCTCATAAACTTCTATTAAAATATGACTGATTAAGAAACATATGATATTTTAGAATACTAAATAAACAATTATATCAATTTCGTACGCATTTATCAGTTTCAGATTTTTATTTAAAAAATAATAAATTTATGTAAATCAAAAGTGCTTAATTTTCAGACAAATGGACGTAAAAAGTTTTTATTTTTATTATTACTCATGAAAATAAAAGTTCTCGTAAAGAAGTTCATCTTGATATGGCACACTGGAAAGGCACATGCTCTTTAAAAATGTTTCAGAGCAATTAGCGTTAGTATAACCGTGATAGGTTTATAATTAAAATTATTAGTATTAAATATATGTATAGGTAAGATTAAATATGAAAATATGAAAAATTTTAACAAAAACTTAAAATCTACTTAAAAAAAAACTTAAATTTTTACTTTGAAATCTACTTTATGCTAGAATTTAATCTCTTCCTTAACTTACAGAAATTGTCTTACTCATCCACTGAATAAAAAAAAAAAAAGAAAATTCGTTGTTTCAACAGGTAGTCAGGTCCAGTCGATCAATAACCTCAGTGTCAAATGAGTGTCAGCTGTAGAGCTAACTTTATCAATGAAAATCGCAAACGGCGCAATCAGAAATCAAAGGCGGTTAGACTAGTTAGAGGTCTCAATTTATTCGGGCATGATGGGGGATCTGTGCAGAAGACGCGCGAGGTGTTAGCCGTGCTTACGGCAATGCGCGCAGGCTTGATTACTCTTGGCCCCCGGCCAATTCGGATTAGCTCGGCTACTACTTTTGAGACTAAACGTTTTCTCTCATTCTCCCTCTTTCTTCCTCTCTCTCTCTCTCTCTCTCTCTCTCTGTCTCTCGTCAACGGTGGAGGTCAAACAAAAAATATAATTACTCGAGGACGGATAGAACTTAGATGACGACAACGTTAGCCGAAAGCGACCTTTAACCGTCTTTAATTGCGATGATTGACGTGTCGTTTTCTTTGCTGTGCGCGACCGAGCCTGCACAACTGACTAAGTTACTGAACAACGCTTGTGTGTTTCAAGCTCTGAGAAGATCTTAAATTAAGAAATCGACGGGAGAGTCTGAAATTTCTTAATTTAATGGTTAAATTCTCAAAATCTGCTTGTATATTCTTGTTCACAGTATTGTTTACATTTTCCAGATAAATAGTTGAGCATAATGTTTCGTGGAATAAATAAGCTTTATTAATACACTTAACTTTGCAAAATTAAATTTCATGCTGGGACTTATGCTGTAAAAACTTTGAAAATATTTAATGAATGATTGTAAATTATTTAATTATGATTATTTTGTCAACAAATTTTCGAAAATAATAAGTGGTTCCGCACCCTTGCCACTAAAATTAGTACACTTAAATCTGTATCACAAAGACTAGCATATTTCGTTATCCTACTACCAGGAAATCAAATATATATCATTGTCTAACTGCTAAGATAAAATGTTTCCATAATAGTTTTTTAAATATAATATTTTATTCGGATACTGTTGCCACGTTTAAGTTTTCGAAGCGAGAAACGAAAAGTATTAGTCTTTGTAAGAAGTGACAATAAAATTTCATCATAATTAAACAATATCTTATAATAAAAGACTTCTTTTTCGCCTTATTCTATTACTTTTCTATTCAAAGAAAAGGCTTTGTATTGATGAAAATTTTCGCTATTTTTTATTTTAGATCAATTCCATGGTTTTTGAAGAGTCGGAAAATACATTTTTTCACAAATGTTCCTCCGTACGTCTGAGTGTATATGTGTGTGACCTGATTTTTATATTCTGTAGCAGTTTTCAAACTACTTGATTATATGTAAATTTTTGGTTTCTAAAAAAACACGTTTTTTAAAGTGCACTTACCAGAAGAGTGTTACAACTTCGGGTCACAGATCTTGATGAAAATTCGAAATATATTTTTAGGTTAAATAAAAAGACTTGATTGATCATCACGAACTATCCATTTTCTTTATTGAAAAAAATACCGATAATTCGGACGTTTTACAGATACGTCTCTCTTCAAAATGCCTGAACGTCGGCATTTTTTTCAATAAAGAAAACGGATAGAGTCTATCATTTAAATATATTTTTAGGTATCAAAAAATAAGCAAAATTGAACTGTATCCGGTCTAACATTTCAGAAAACTGATGTTATGAACGTTTGTAATCTTATTTTGGAGGGAAGGAATGGAAAAATATGAAAAAAGAACTTCTCCTTGATATGTGAATAAACTAGTCTAGAAATAAATTTCTAATAACAGAAATCAACGTCAGAAATAAACGCTCGTCCGTCCAATTCTACTTAACTCGAATGCTCGATCGACCACTTTAACCATGTTTTTTTCGCAAATGACCTTTGCAACAGAAAAGTGAAAAAATGATTAAACCATATGGTTTCTCGACGTTTACTCTCAAAGCAAAACCATGGAAAATAATCGGCAGGATCGTTTGACTCGGCTTATCTCTCAGCTCAAACAGAAATTGATTTGCGCGAGGGAAATTCTTTGAAAAGGGCGGCCCTACAGCAAGCAGCCGTGGTTCTTTGTGCAGCACTTGCGGGCCAAAGGAATAAGAAAAGCACCTTTTGTCTACCGTGCGTCTATAACTTGCGATCTATTTTGTCGCTCGCGAGCCCGCTTCCAGCCCCTTCTTCATCCCTTTCTTTCCGCTCTTCTCCCCGCATACTCGTCCGCGCAGATTGTCCTTTCATTCTTCGCCGAGCAATCTCGACTCTCGCGTTCCCCGTCGTCTATTCTGCATAAATTTTTTCCCCCTCCGAGCTCGTTCGATCCGTCACCTATATCTATCCCGTGTTTTTTCGTCGACCACGGAGTGCCCTACAAAGGTTCATTCTCTCTCTCTCTCTCTCTCGCTCCATGGCCAAACATCCATTTGCCTTTTTGATCTCCTTTATCGCGGCGCGCTCTCCCTGGGCGACGATCCCATCCCTTTTACCGGAGCGGACGGCACTCGTCGCCTTTATCGAGGCCGGAAGCTTTATCGTCCTGTAAACATTGCACCTGCAGCACAAGAAGAGCCGCCCCCCTCCCCCCTCCAGCCCTGAGAGCCCATTGTAAGAGAGCACTTCTTGCCAACAGCGCAGATGCTCTTGTTCCGCGCTGCTCGCGCGCTCGCCTTGCTTTACCCACTCTTCGTCTTCTTATACCCTCTTTCTCTCTCTCTCTCTCTCTCTCTCACCGGCGCCCGGGTACTTCGTCTCTTTTCATTGTCTAAGGCTGCGCTTCGACGCCACGTAGTTGTCAGCCCTTCTTCTTGCGGCTTCGCGCCGGGAAAGACCGGAGAAGGATTGGAAAGTGCAATCAATGGCAAGATTTACTTTATCTGCGGCCTAATCTCGCCGTGATTAATCTCGGCTATCTCGTGCCAAGCGGCGAGCTTAAGCCGTCGGGGCTGCGCTGCTGCTTAAAAAGCGTAAATTATTATTTGTTGATATTTTACGAGGCTTAATTTATAAATGGCTTCTTATTGATTGTTCAGTTTCTAAGATTTGATTGCTCGTGAATTATGGAAAGTGCCAAATATTATTGAAACAAATTTTATAAATTCAGCTCGATACAATTTATTGAAAATACAGTTAAATTAAAATTTTCCGAGTGAGGTGTAAATATAAAAATAAAAAAAATTGGTGTCACGTTACTTTTAGTATCACAAGTGGAGAGTAATCGATAAACTGTGAATTTGATTAGAGCAAGCTCTTCGTTT
>JAPYZB010000382.1:0-21884 GCA_030522745.1 Eupelmus kiefferi | reverse complement strand
TTAGCTTATATTTCATTTGAATTATTAATTCTAACATAAAAGCAAATATTTTACTAATTTTTATTTTCATATTTATTTTACTGTCATATTCACTTTAAATCTATTGAATATTTCATTTTCCTAGTTCTAATATAATGCAGTATGATTTTATTTTTCTATAGAAATATCTATCTAAAAATTTATTATTCTGAAAAAAAAACATCTCTTTTTAAAAAACTGAAGTGACATACAACTTCATTTTTATTATTACAAATTATATATTTGAAATTGATTAAATTATTTGTTAGTGATAAATATATATCTGTACTGAATTTGTTGATTAATTGCAAATTTTTAAGTTTTAAAAGATTCCATTGGTGAATATCATACTAAGATTACTTTAATATTGCTTTTAAGTTTAGAATTTAAAATCTAATAATATTGTATAAAAATTTAACAGTCTTTGAAAATAAAGAAAAAAAAAACATGAACTTTATATCCAATATCATTTTTTAGTTACTGATGCTAAAGCAATCAAACAAAGTATTAAAGACAAAGAAAATGAAGCAGAAAATGATGAGGTAGAGAAGATGGATGATGGAACTGGAAAAGTTTTCAACAAAAAAACGATGAGGGATCAGCATGGAAATTATCCAGTTTGGATGAACCGCAGAAAAATTGTAAAGCACAAGAAAGGCCGGTCAAAATCAAAGAAGGCAACAACAAAGAAAGATAAACGACTCACACGAAAGGATAAGAAAAAACAGAAACCAACAGCTAGTACATAATTATATTTGTATGTAAGGTATTTTTAATGGTATGAATGGAAGGTTTGTAAATGTAATATTTTCTTAAATAATGAGAATATTAATTCTATTAAACATTTTATTACAAAGTTTAATTGTACAATTAAATCTAGTTTGAAATATAAAAATACTACTTTTTTTGTAGTACAATACAAGAAAATAAATGCAGCTTGGCAGTGACAATGTCAATCCAAAAATATGTTTAATTTGACATTTATTTCTTGATTTATAGTATAGAATATTACAATTACATAAAAAAACTTGTTTAGAAATATTTTATTATCTTTATGGAAGACAAAACTTAATCCTACTAAGATCACTTCATGAATTCAGCTAAAAGGGTCCGCTGTTTAAATATACACCAGTTCTGCATCGTAACCTTAATCGGTTTTCCAGATCTATCACTCTGCTGGTTAAATGTTGAATCTTCCTTGTTTCATATTCGTACAGCTTGACTTTGTTTCGCAAGTCATAGATTTCTTGTTGCATCATTTGCTGTAATAAAAATAAAAATTTTTTAAAAATTTTTAATAATTTTTTCAACTACAGTATATTAAATTTGTTATTACCATATGTTGAATACTTCTTCTGATTTCATTAATGCTGTCAATAGCTGAAGCAATCCTTGTGGTGATCTCATTAGCTTCAGCTTCTCTTTTCTTTCCTTTTGCAAGTTGCTGTAACAGAAATTTATTATACAATTCAGTAGTTTATTACTCCATCTCTTAGATATAAAAAGTTTACTGTTTTATATAAAAAGTATAGAATACAAAAAATGTTAAAAATTTTATAATTCTGTATATGAATCAGAATACATAGTTTGTTATATGTAACTTTAAATATTTGAATAATTAACTCTTGTAGAATGCAATAAATTATAATTTTAAATCATAAGTTTATTTTAATTTCTGCAGTGCTCGCACGATATTATTATTCCAAATTGTTTAACTAACAACGTACATAAAAACACAAACCATAAATTTTGAAAACAAACTCTTATCAACTACTCCCCGAGATTCTCAAATTATCTTTCAAATCCACTCTCGCTATCTCAGCACAATGAAAACTAATGAGAATCGCCTCGCAATTTCCACCCACCTTTTCCAGCTTGATAAGTCTACGCAGCAGGTCCTCATAGCTGCTCTCCTCGCCTCCGTCACCCACCTCGTTCTCAGTATCTACAAGACAAATGAAAATCCCACTTTATATTTTGCATTCTATGTATACCCTCATCTTCATAACTATAGCTCAGTATACGAAGAAGGAGAAGAAGAAGAAGAAGAGAGAAGTCAGAAAAAGCGCGAAAATAAAAACAGTATGAGTAAACAAGCTCTCCGAGAGCTAAGAGAAGCGAACGAGTGGGAAAGAGAAGAACATCGAACTCATATTTCCGAGTGGCTTCCCTCTCCGAAGTGAGAGAGAGAGTGACTTTAAAGATAGAACCCCTGGAATTCTCATTCGCGGTTTTCACACCAGCGGTATAATATGTAGGTGGTATACAGACCGCGCAGTATCGGCCGCCTCGTGGTCGTCGTCGTCGGCTCCTCGAAGTAGTCTTCCTCCAAATCTCGCGCCTCTAGAGCTGTGCCGTCGCTGTCTGAAATGTAGAGAGGAAAAGTATGGATGTCGGCTAATATCGCTTATTTGAAGTTTTTTGATGTTATTTAGAGTAATGACGTTTGGGTTCAAGTGAAGTGGCTTAGTATAGATTTTTTCGAGGAGTACATTTTTCCTGTTGATGTTTTTCTCCGAATTAAATAAGGTATTTTTAAGTATGCTATTTTTTGCGTTTTTCTAAACTGGATTGGAGAAAAGCAAATGTGTTGGTTTATTTAGATAAATGTAGACTGTTAAAAGGAAAGAATACAAATAGAATGAATAATTAAGAAACTTTATATAAACTTTAGTTAGAATAAAAGACACAGTTGAATACTCATGGTTATAAGTGAATTTACATTTAATTTTTAAACAATTAAAGTAAACTTTATTATACCTTTTTATCCATAAAAACTCATTCTATTAAATCAAAATAAAACTCCTTTTGTATCGACAATTGTAAAGAGTCATGTTTTCTAAATAATTTTAAGTTTGGATAAAATATTTTTTCGATATATTCATATATATTACAGTTGTACTGAATAACTATAGATATTTTCTTCAAACTAAAAGTCCAATGAGAAAATTGGTTCTTTATACTTATTATCGATAACAATGAGTCTTTTATTATTTATTTATTCGACGTTGTCATTATTTTTTATTAAAATAAAATAATACGAGTGCTTTTAAATACCATTCTTTCGACATGACGTGCGATCAGGTTGCAATTCGTATCCGCTTCTGCAGTAGCACGTGAAGGTTCCAGGTACGTTTCTGCATATCTGGTCACATGGCTTTTCAGTCACACACTCGTCCACATCTGCAGAACAAAACGAGTTACATTGATCGTATATATTATAATTAACGCATAAAACTACCATAAATTTTATTTTACAATAAGCTTCGTGCTAAAAAACTTCTGATTTGAATTGAATTCACTGCAACAGTGTATCTAATTAGTATCTTATTTACTCTAATTGTAAAACACGCTTTGAAATACTTAAAGCTTGTATTTAAATAATTCACTTAAAACATAAGTAGGTAGTTTCTTCTACCAAGTCTGCACACACGAGCATTAAAGATAAAATCTTGGCCATCAACTTTGACAAATAAACCGTCTTATTTACAACGCAATAAACTATAAGCTCCAAACGATAAATCTGATACCAATAGCGCAATGCGAATATAAATAAAGAAAAAAAAACTATCGCAACCAAGCCTCGTTATCACCAGTCTCCCCGAACAATACCGCCCTTTTCTCCGTAATTTCGCACAAAAGAAATTCCAGCTCCTATGATTCATAGCCATCGCGCGGAAAACTACAAAAAAAAGCGCCTTCCCCGCCCCATAAATCACTAAAACAAGTCCAGCCATAAGAACCTCGAAGCCCGAATCTCTTTCGAACCAATCGATTACACCAGCATCCGCTGCTGCGTGCAGCGCGAATATCAGCCCACATATAGCTGATATACTCGCTCTCCCTCGCGCCAATCAAATTAGCCGATCTCGGATGCTGCTCGGCTGCGCTCGAGCAAAGCGATCTCTCGAATCGGTAATTAGAACGTCCGTGCGCTGGTACTGATGTATCGTGCGAGGGGGGTTTGATGCCTCGGTGTGGGTGGGTGTGCGGGGGGAGGGTTCGAGTTCAGGTGGAATGAGAGAGTAATTAAAGATTGTTTTGCACGTTTCGCGTGCGCGAGGGTCAAAGGGTTAGAGGCGAGCGGTGGGTATGTGTGAGGTGGGCCGTTAGGAGATGGGGATAGTGATTTCTTAGGGGGGAATGAAAAATGTGAGGTAATGGGTGATTAAAAATAACGGCTGATGAGAGGATAGGTCCGTGGATGGGGGATCGTGATTTTAAGCTGAGATTTTTGCATACTGATTGAAATAAGTTTTTTATTTTTAGTGTTTGAATTAAGTATGCCTATTCTTATTCCACTTTTTGGCGAAATACTTCTATACTAGCCTACATCGGTCAAACCATTTTTAAATTTTAACTCGAATCACTTTTAAAACCTTTCACCGCGAGGAAAGAAACAAGCGCGCGCAATCAGTCTCCACGGAGTCTACAATTCCGGAGCGACGAAAAAAAATCGAGGATCCAATTAAAAAAGAACAATAAGAAAACGACAAATGACATGCTGTAGCTGCAATTGAAGAGTGCACAGAGCAGTTACAAGCGAGCATCGATCCGCGATGGTATATATCTACTGGCCTAACTCCGCAGCCAATTTAATTAACGCCTGACGATGTACAGATATATGCGCTTTTTCCTCTCGCGTGTACTCGATTATCTCACAATTTTGAGAGAGGCGCTTTCGTGGATAACGAGTGTTGTAAAATTGTTCCCGGGAATAATGATTTCGCCTTTGTTCGATGCTTTCTTTGTATCCTTCGCTCTTTTACATCCGTGAGTCTATTTTTAGCTTTTTGATAAATCTGTGGTTTCCCAAGGTAATTTTTAAATAGAATTAACGCGGTTTTTTGGTGGGCTTGGTAAATTCTCTTTCATATACAATTTATAGAGTTATCGAAATAAGTTGTAACGATATTGCACTGCTTCTAAAAGTGTAACTTCTTTTTTGGACAATCACTTTCTGATGATTTCATTGAAGTTGAAATAAACACAATTTTAATAGCTTTAATCTATATTTAACTTATTTTTTCCGATTTTTGCTATACGTTTGGATAAGAAATATTTAATTTAAAAGAAATGTGAAGAATGGGCTTATTTATAGTCATATTGGAAAACCACAGACGTAATAGGACAGATTTACCAGAATTAAATAACAGAATATAATTAAACCAAAATATGTTTTCACAAATAATTAATACGTAACGATAATACATATTAAAATACATTTTGTTATTACTTATATAAAATGAAGAATAAAAATTTTATGAGAGGATAACGCTACTCCTGTTCCAGTTTTCCGCTCTATTAGTACATCTCACATGTTTTACTAATTTGCTGGCAAAGAAAAGAGTATCTTAAAATTATGACCATGATTATATTCGTATTTACAGCCATAAATTCACCTCGTTCCTCCAATCTCGAGCGCACCTCTAAACATTAAAACCTCAATTTCTCGAAAACACAAAAAATAAACGTAGCCAACCTCAATAACACATTTATTCCACCTAAACCCCACATCCAACCCCACCCTCGCAACAACCACTTGAAAAAAAATTCAAAATCCGCTAATTTCACAACCCGCCTCATCTTACGCAACGGCCCCAGCCCCACAATCTTAAATATTAATCAAACATCCAGCCGACTTTTTCCCCTCCAGAAACAAAGGCTACACTCTCAACCGTCCCCTACGTACACACACACTCTCCTGCGCATTAATACAGCGGGCGTGACCGAGCCCAGCCGTCGGCTGCAGCTGATTTATGCTCGAAATCCATACCAGCGCTCGTGTCTCGTATCCTCCTCCCTCTTCTGCAACCAACGTGTCAGCGACACTCTCCGAAGCATATATAGTTACGTGCGCATATACGTAACCCCCTGGAGCAGCTCGCGCGCCCTAAACATCCTGGCGATATATAGAGCAGCTTCGAAAATGCAGGCGCGCGCGCGCTGGTTTGATGTATCGTAAACAGGTAACGGGGATTAATTGATCGTTCGCGCGAGAGCCGGAGCATTGAATTAGAGAGCGCGCGCCGGATTTTAATAGGCGCCAAGCTGGTAATTAAGTTGGCCAGTGCGTCGCGCGTATATAAACTGGATTATAAATTTATTATCGAAAAGCGCGTAAATCACGGCGCTTGTGTACTTGGCGCGGAATTATGCCGATGGTTTAGAGCGCGAGTGTGTGTGTGGGTATGATGGGTTTGTAAAAGTTAAGGGGCTATATATTTGCTGCCGGCTTTACGATGCGAGAGAGCCGCTCTGCATGCGAGAGAATGCAACATCAAAATTAAAAAAAATTAAATTTTAATTTCGAAATATATTCTTTTTTGCATTAAATTTTTGCAAATAAATATTTCAAATTTTCCCTGAATTTGTCATTATTTGACGATGTATCATTCCATTCGCGCAAACTTAAATCAACCTCACCGAGACTTTTACGAGCACCAACAATCCTAAAATATAAAGAAGAGAAACACACACAAGACACACCAGGCTCATCTGAGCCAAGTTGCGGCCCCTTAACGATCCTAATTGCCATCCTCTTCGCTCTTATCGAGCTCGTCGCGCATAGTTTTAGCGGCTCGTTGCGCGTGGCGGCCGAAAATTGATCGCCTCGCTGAACTGTCCCCGGCGAGGCTTGCCTGCAAAAGGCGCCTCGCGCTTTGTCAAGCTTAATGGGAAATTCTCGGCGGGCCGTAGATGCGATTAGGCGCATCACTCTGCCCCCCCCCCTCCTCTCTCTCTCACTCTCACCTATTTGGCAGTAGTTGCCGGTGAATCCCTTGGGGCAGGTGCATCGGCCCGGCGACGAGCAGACTCCTCCGTTCTGACAGGGCAGAGAGCACACGGCTGAAAGCAGAATAATGAAAGTCAACGATTCTGTGATATAAGTTGTATGTAACAGACTGTTATACGTAAATTTATTTTGTTTTAGAAATAGAGTGTTATAATGATTAAAAAAAGTTTTTATTCTGACAATTTTGCGCACATGTGGGAGTGTGTGGGATAATGAATCTTAAAATTTACATAGTTTATTTTGATTATATTATGTTTTCTACTTTAATTTTTGAGAGAAAATTTTTTTAAATTAATTTTTTTAATTCATTAATACTTTTTTATATAAAGAAACTTTCAATTTACAGTTTTTTGCATTTTTTGTATATTTGTATAAACATATTTCTGCGCGAAAATATCTATAAACTACAAAAATCAATGTTGAAAAATTGAGTGTTGATGAACTGTCAGAGATGTTGTTCTTGTTTCTATAAAAATTACAGTTTTTGTGTGAAAGACTTTTTGTCTATCTGAATATTTGGAAATATTCACAGCCTTTTTGACTGTCAGTTATAAAATATCTTTTATTTTTATTAAAAAATCACTAAGCTTTTCATCTTTTATCCATTAGTACTATATACATCTAAAAATATTATATTAATAAAAACTACTAATATTTACGTAATTACTAAAAAAAAACACAAGCGATCTCTAATCACTTTTATTCCCGATAAAACGATCTCCATCCCCAATAATTCCGCCGCAATCCAGCGCGCTGATCCTAAAAAATCCCTCATTACGTCAGGCTCCGAAACAAACACCCACCCACTAAATCAATCACACATCCAAACAACAACGGCGGCACCAGAAAAAACTCCTCTACCTCAAAACAAAAAGAAAAAAATCCCTAATACTCCCAACACATTCCAACCACCAGTTCACAAAGGCAATACCCCCCTCCGGGCCTGCTCTCGCGCTTATAACGCAACAATGACGGATTTATGATCTATACCTACACACGCAGACACACATACACACAGCCCCATATTGGCGCAGCAATCGTCTTACTCACGTTTGTTGCAGCCGAAGCTCAGTCGCGTGACCTGCGTCCAGCCCGGACAGCAGAGGAATCCGGACGACGAGGGCAGATCCGTGTAGGCCAGCCTGCGGATCACACAGAGAGAAAGAGAGATGTAGAGAATTGTGCAGTATTAACCGAGAGCCGTGCTGTTGCACCGCGAGATGGAGCACAGAGAGAAAGCGGGCAATGATCGATCAAACGGCCGTTCCCGCGCCCGCCAATATAATCTTGCCCCATCGATCGATCGACCGTTCCGAAGACTGCCCCCACGTCGCGCCTGTGTTATGCTCTTTGTTGGAGTCCGGCATTTGCCCGCGAGCTCTCTCTGTGTGTGTGTTTAAGGGGAGGTGGGATCGGTTCGCCTGTGATTGCTGAGGTTGTGCGCTGTTTGCTTATGGTGGCCGAGCTGCTGTTTGCGGAGGTGACAGAGCCTGGTTAAGAGCGATGATTTTCGGTGCTTCTTTATGGTGGGTGAGGTGGGATGGGGGAGTGGTGTGGGTGGTTTTTTTATTGGGGGGTGGTGAAAGGATTGATAGATTAGATGATTTGTGGAGTGTGAATTTTGTATTGTAATTGCTGTATCGGTAATGAAATTGACTATAAATAAGCAGCGAGACAATATTTTTAACGAGGATTCAATTATTGAGGAGACGATGTATTTTCGTATTGATCAATGAAGCTTTTAATTAAAGTGCCCTGCTGGAAAGTCTCACCTGGGCTGTCGACTCCTGTGGAGACTCGGTAGAGCTGAATTAGCTTCCGAAGTTCTCGAGCATACTCTCCTTCTAAAACAGAAAAACAATAATAATTATAAAAATTTATTATCACTTTATATTTTTGTCAATTTCTATTTAAGTATGTGTAAAACTACGACATCGTGAATCATGACAGAATGAATGCGGATGGTAAACTTGTTGTGTATAGGAAGGCATAAATATAAATGACAGCGCGATCTTCAGAACGAGCACGAGTCATTAGTTTTTCAGATTTTCGTTCCTCGTCGTGCGTATATTTCTCGCTTATGCAAACGCATTTATCGCGATTATTAGGTACTTTGTATGCAAGTTTATTGGTTTAAGCTTTCATCGTCCGCGTGACCGATTATTAATCAAAATAGTTACAAGCTATTATCTTTCCTAAAAGATACACCTGGTGTTAATTGGATATGTGAATCACGTACGACTATTATTTCAGTTATTATGCAAAATTTATAATACTTACAAAAAAAATAACGCAAATTTTGAAAAGTAATAGCTTAGAATATTGAAGTTATAAGATTAAATAAAATAAAAATTTAATCTATAACAGTTCAGCTGTGTATTTGTAAAGCGTGTCAAATATTTAATTTCATCACTTTGGACGCTGTCCAAGATTCCGAGTGATCGTGTTTCCGGTAAATGGTATTCCTACATTCCAACGTTATGAGTTTCAAAGCGATGTGATACGCTTAAAAACGAGAAAAACCTACAACTGCAATTTAAAAAATTTAAATAAACACGGCCTGAAAGTACAATAACATAAAAAAAAAATTATGCACATATAGTAAGTCCAAAATAATACTATCCCATCTCTATAACTCCACATTTCCTCTTATAATTCTTCCTATACACACCTCCAACCTAAAAATTACACCAACCGGCACGCACGTCATAAAAGCTCTCACACCAATAAAAAAAAAAGATCAACCCATTCCTCTTTCCTTCATCCCGCAAGAATCTGTAATCCGATCAACCAGTGATCACTCCAATAAATACCGCATCTCTACCATCCGCCTGCAAGCTCTACTCCCTGCCAGAACCACTTCGTCATCGTCGCGCGCGTAAACCACTGTATACATACACAGCCAGCTACAGAGCGGCTGGAATCATGGCCATCGTGTTCCGGCGGCGAGACACGGCGTTAACCATCGAGCTGCGCGACATGCGGACGCGCGATTCGTTTTGTAAGTACGCAGCACTCCGCACGCTGTGTTTGTGGAATACGGCTTAGTTTTGTCGCCGTTGGTCTGTAACGGTATGTGTATTTAGCCGTGCGGGTGTTTATACCTGCGATTTGGGAGTTAGGTCGTTCTTCTTTTGGCGCGCGGGTTAGTGGAGTCATCGTCGTTCATCATTTTAGGCAATCAACGTGCGAGTTCACGGGGGCATTTCACGCGTAATGCGGTTGTATATAGGGCGTTCCAGGTGAATGGCTTTTATTATGATGAATTAATGTTCGCCCTGACGGGATTAAGTTTTCGAGCTGTATTTGTGAAAGAGGCCTTAGGTATAAAGGAAGTTGAGCGTTTATAGTAACAATAGTTATTATGTTTAATTAGTATATGCGTTCAAAGTAACAATAGATGCTCGTTACGTATAGCTATTTGGAATTATTACCTATTTGTATGGAGCTACGAGTTTTAAACCTTTTAGAAAAAATGTTTAGAAAGTAATATTTGAAAATTTTATCCAATTCACTCTCTATTTCCAAGATTATTTTTAATGATTTAGAATTAAAAGTAATACGTCAAGTAAATCGGTAGTTACGAAATGATTGATGACTTCCTACTTTGCACTACCTGTTAGTTTGAGGAAAACTTTATGTGAATCATATTTCTAAATACGCCATTAAATACTTAGCCAAATTGAAATATGTTGTTTAACGATATCACTTTCTAAATTGCATGAACATTCATTATGAATTCAAAATAATAATCACAATAAGAGTATCTTTCGTACTCCATAAGGACATTTTTGATTAATGTAATAGTTATCAGCAAAGCAAAAAGATAAACTATCACACGCACACTTCACCCCTCGCTGAGAAATCCCCAAATCACATAACCCAAAACAGCAAATCAAAGCGTAATTTTCCCGACCGTTACCCCGCCAGGCATTACACCAGCAGCAACAAAAGCGCCAGAAAAATCGCCCCTTCACTTCCAGTATTCATCCTGCTTGCGCTCGCGTCAAGACTTTAAATCTATCCTCCCGGCTCAGCGGCTAATTTTCGTATAAACAGTAAATTAACGCGCGCGATAAGGGCTGCAGCGGGAGCAGCGCGCCCCGGGGGCCAGCTCCGTGCTGCAGCTCTCAGATAGTCATCAGGAGAGCGAGAGCTAGTGCGCAATTCTCTCTCTTTCTCTCGGTCGGGATGTGGCAGGTGCAAATTAAAGCTGCAAGGTCAGCGGAGGCGCTTGCTCGCTTTGGAGAATTATAAGCGCGGAGGAAAGACGCGAGTGGTGTGTAGATGGGAGAGTAAACGAACGTTGTTTGGATGGAAGATGGAAGAGGAAATGTTTTTTTAGATGGTTGGTTGAAGAAGTAGTGACTGTTTCCGGTTTGCGGATATTATGGCGATTTTACGAGTGGTGTTTTGAGTTTGATGGAGCTGGGTCTGGGTATTTATGGTGGCGAGGTCTTGGAATGTTGGTGTGATTGAACTTGGGTGCGAGAATGGTGGAAAATTGGGATTTTTAACTTTAATATATGTGGAGACCTTCAATATGTACTACTAACATCCTCTCTCAGAAAAGGCATCACAAGAAGTTGAAGCCTGTATAAGCTCGACTCTGACTGATCGTTTAGAATAACAGCGAAAATCAAGTTTAGGTTATAGCAAATGTAGAGCGCGCATAGGGCGTGGGATTTAACAATATTCTAGCAACATTGTGCCAATATTATAACAATGATGTATCAAAAATGAAAGGATGTAGCAGTATTGAAAGAATATTCTATCAATATTGTTGCAAAATTGTAGCAATATTGCGTTAATATTATGGCAATATTATTTTAATATTGTGATAATATTATGTGAACATTGAAAATTAATGTGCCAATATTCTAACAATATTGTAATAATATTGTAGCAATATTGTAACAAAATTGTAGCAATATTGTAACAAAATTGTAGCAATATTATGGCAATATTGTAACAATATTGTGGCAATATTGAGCAATATTAAGCAATATTGTAACAATGTTTTAGCTACATAGTAAAATATTGTGTTAATATTGTATCACTATTGCAGAAATATTGTGAAAATATTGTGACAATTGTATTATATTATATTAACAATTATATTGTATTATATAAATATTGTAGGAATATTATAACGCTGTTGTAGCAATATTGTATTAATATAGTTTTAAAATTGTACCAATATTCTAACAGTGTTATAGCAATGTTGTAGAAATATTGTAACAATATTGTGACAATATTGTAACAATATGGTAACAATATTGTGGCAATATTATAACAATATTGCGGCAATATTGAGCAATATGTAACAATGTTTTAGCTACATTGTAAAATATTGTGCTAATATTGGCACTATTGCAGCAATATTGTAAAAATATTATAGCAAATATTGAAACAATATTGTAGGAATATTGTAACGATGTTGTAGCAATATTGTATTAATATTGTGTTAATATAGGGCTAATATTCTAACAATATTGTAGCAATGTCGTATTAATATTATGTCAATATTGTAACAATCTTGTAGCAATATTGCGCATTTAACTGCGCTGAATTTAACGAGTAATAATAAAAGAAGGATTTTAAAATAATGGTAAAAAGATGTATTAAATCAAACGCAGTCAAACATTAGCATTATATAAATATACAAATTGCTTTGAAATTTTTCTATAATAACTAATACTGTCAATGTTTAAAGCTTTTCTTTGTAATACTGTGATCTGTGGTGTACTAGTTTTTTCTAAAATCCTACAAAGCTTTTTTACATAAGTTATTCCAACGTCATATTTTACCTACCTTCTCAGTCATATTAAAAAAGTGAACTTTAAAGTTGAATTTTGTTACTGGTATCAGAATGTTGATCGCATATAAAATGTTCAAAAATAAATAATTATTGTTAAAAATTCTAAAAACATTAATAAACTAGTAAACAGCCTTAAGGCTGTCATTAATGAAAGCAGATTTTTCATTCTCCAGAAAATGCCATTAAATGGCATTGTTGTGAATAGCAGAGAGAAAAGAATAATTTCATTCAATTTCTCTCAGCAGCCAAAGTGCTCGTAAATTACGTAAACTAGAATCTGCGAACAATCACATAAAAAGGCCATATAACCTTAATGAAATGCTGAATAAATTGACGATAAAGCCACGTATTTCGCTGCTCTCAAATTGTTCGTTGCATTACCGGAGCTCCACGAATTCCTTCGCTCTCGACTCAAATTTCCTCGTTTATCACATCAAATCTCCATAACTCTTCAGATTCAAAAATAATCTCCATCAAAATTTCAACAACAAAAATAACAAACCCAAAATCCAACTTCAAACAATACCCATTCACACAAAATGCAAGCTTACCCATCCACACAACAAACCACTCGCATCCACTATAACACTGTACATATACCTCGGTGTGCTCGTAATTGCCGCAGATTAGCCGGGGGAGATATTGTCCCGACGGCGAAACTCGCACATATCCCCACGCGAGAGCTGCTCAGCTCTCTGGAAGCGTGCTCGCTTTATCGACTGATTGAAAACTATTAACTGGTGGCACTGCTTGCGTGGGAGTAGGACGAGAGGATCGTTGTCATGAGTCGGTGTCGGGGCGAGCGTGCATAAATCCGGGGGTGGATTCGGCGATTGTCGAGCTCGTGTGATTAGGAGAAGCGGAGCTATCGCTCGCCACGGATGATTTCGGTCGTTGGGCTGGAAAAGAAAGGAGATTGCCGGGTGATGGTATGTTAGAGAGTGGGTTTATTGGAGGGTGCTTTATGTTTCGAGGAGAACATTGATATGGCGTTAGTTTATAAATAGGAATTCGGTTTTTTAAGTTTGTCTGTATTTAAATTAATAACAAAAGGGAGGTTTAATTAATCTTTGTAAACCAAACCAAGTATTTTTTTTACTTAACGAAGTTTTGACAGCTGTATTCATCAGGATGTACCTATTCCAAATAAAAAAAATACAGCAAACACACAGAAAATTCAAGCGCATGAAATTACATGAGCCAAGTGAGTAGCTCCCATTAAATGTACTTAAATTTTCACAATATGAAATGCTTTCAAAATGCAACAATGTATTTAAATGAGAGCTACATCCATAGCTTATATACTTTTGTTCACATGAATTTACCGTGCAGTTGTAAAAAAGAAGCTAAGTGAAAAAATACTTGGTTTAATTAGCAAGAACCATTTAAAGCACTCTTCCATTAAACATATGTAAACGACATTTAAAAATCTCTTTTATAAATTAACAACATTTTTCAAACTTGCAGAATTTTAAAATTTAAACGTTAAGCTTGCAATTTCAGATTAATTAACTTATTAAAGCGCGTTATAAAGGCGAGTATAAAAGCGAGCCGCATTCGCCGGCAGCGACCACAAATGACAAAACCACAGCACACTGGTGCCAGAGCGAGTCTTGCTCAGCTGTCGGGTGCGCATCTGCGCTGAATTGTTTCGCTTCTGAAGCTCGCCTGGCATCTCACGTTATGGACGTTTGTGTGTGTACACGGAAAATAACGTTCTATTATCCCTAGTGGATTTTGTTTTTAGTTTCAAAAATTTCTTTTCAAATTCGTGTTTTTATTAATTCAATAGAGCTGAAGCTTCGTCGAAATTAACGCACTTTTGTGGCGTTCAAATATTGAGCTTTCGACTTTTTAATACTCGAGGGATTGTGGATTTATTCATTGAACTGAGATAATGGTCGATGAAATAAATCGTCAGTTTTCCAGAAAACGTAATAAAAAGATTTTTATGCTTTAAAATGAAAGCGAATAATATAAAAAAGGACTGAAATAGAACTGCGAATCATTACTTAATATCACCGTGATTTCATAATATAAATTTACACTAATTCTCAAATAAAAAATATATAATTATCACACTAATTCGCAACATTTAATCAAACTTCTAAAAACATTGCACATTCAATTCCGCAGCCAGCACCTCAAATCCATATATCATCCCAAGTAATATAATTCCATAACAGTCGTCACACTTCCAAGAACGCCATCCTCACGCACCCAACACCGCCGACTTCGCTCAACTCTCGTCCATCTCTAATTTCTCCTCTCTTCCACCCGGCCGCGTATATATCTCCGGGCAATAGTTCGCGCTCTCCGCAAGCACCGGAGATATATACGCGCCCGGCGGCGTTCCGGAGATATGCTTAGCTCGGCCCGCCGGCATGACACTCGATCGCGCGTGGGAATACCGGAATATCTTATAAAGCCTTTTCTCGTATACGTATATGTATATTGCTGTGCACGTGCAGGAAGAAGGGGGAGAGGAGTAAAAGGGACGCGGCACCGGCGCAAGAATGCGAGAATGCCATTGTTGGTGGATCCTTGGGATGCTTTGCATAGCGACTTTTGGGAAAGTTTGCACTTTGATCCCCTTTTTGGGGAGAGGACATTCTTCCGTGTGGAGGTGGGTTGTGTGCGGGGTTTTTGGAAGGGTTTTTGTTGGCTTTAATGAGGGAGTTTTTTGCGATTGCTGGAATGGTTGGGAATGGGGTTAACGTTAAAAATTGAATAAGACAGGTCGTGGCTGGGTCAACCGCTTGCATCTGGGTCGTTTTCGTCAAAATTTTGTATTAGACATTAGTATCGATTGTGAAGATGATTTTTTTAAATACTGAATTGTAATGAATTTTTATTATTGACTATTTTTAGAATCTGAAGGTTCATACTGCTATTATAAAGCGATAGTTCTCGTTAAAAACACATATCCGACAGTACAGACATCCAAAACCGTCTAAAAAAATCTGGATTAAGTTTTGCATAAATTCGGTCAAAGTATAGCCTAAAAAGTTTGGATACAGTCTGGTGGCAGTCTGGCTATAGCTACTGCACCCGACTTTTATTGGATTCTTAAAATAGAAGCTAATCTTGCGATTGTAGTTCTTACAATCTTATAAAAACTAGTTTACTTTCTAAAAGAGATAACAATTACTTAAAGGAAAAAAATTGCTCAAACATCAAAGATTATAAAAAGCAAACCATACTTAAAAAAAAAAAACAATAATTTCAAAAAGAGAACCAAGAAAGTTTTTAATTTTGAAAATAAAAATTTCTAATGGTCAGATTTTTGCCAAACATTTTTATCCACAGAACACATCTCTGCACAACTGAGTTGCTTTATTTTGATAAAATGAATAAATCAACGATAATCGACATATCAATCAACTTATAAATCATAGTACACATACGCAAACTCGCGAAATTTCTTACCAAAGTGTAAAATTTCATGAGGTTTTCAAACGCCTGCGTGGCACTGACGTTTAACGGCTCACTTCGTTCCCTCCTCTCGAAATTAATATGCACGCCTGTATGGCCTATTGAAATATCGGTTTTAATGGAGCCGCCTGGAGTTTACGATCGCCGTGTGCGCCAGTGAAGCAATACAGAAGAAGGTTATTGTGTTTTAATGAAGTTTTTTTTTCACCGTTTGGTATTGAATGGCAAAAGAAATTAACGGCCGCTAGAAAAAAAGAATGCAAATACACAAGGGAGTTGCAAAATGGCTTTTGAAACTTCTTTGGCTGCTAATGATTTATCATTTTTACGAGGGAAGTCCTGACTCGAACAGCCGTAAATAATGATGAATCGAGCCACTCGGAGTAATGCAAAAACGATCTATTGCAGTACCGTTCAATAAGTGTTTTAAACTTACCGTGAACTCTAATGAAAATCTATCGTTTAAGAATCAATATAAACGGCATGCAAAATTAGTGTTTATTACCATAACAACTTATTACAAAATCGGTATACAGTAACAAAACGTTCGAAAAATTCTCAACGGATTTATTAAATCAAGCATCGACACGGTATATATACACTTTTGTCTCACGCACACCAAGCCGAACAACGGGCCATTAATTATAAACAAATAAGTATCGGGAGGCACGAGACTTCAGCCAGTCCCATTACAGCTGACTTTAATATGCATCGCTGTCAATCATCTTGCGCAAGACTCGATAAATTTTCCCCTAGGCGCGCGCAGATACACGCGCGTTATATGAGCTATAAGAGAGAGCTCTAGCCTCTATGTTACAATATGCACCGGCATACATCACTTAGCCGTAAAACTACGTGTCTAGCGCAACCTAGACATACATCGATGGCGTAAAAATTTAAGGTAGAGTCGATTGTTACGAGCTCGCGGATAAAATAAGACACTATATTCTTTGTTGCGATTTGACTTTGTGGAATTTTGATGTGAAGAATAAATGGTGGTGGGATGTTTTGAGGGTGCTTAAATGAATTGGTTGGTATAAAATTGCAAATAGGCTTATTCGTTGGGAATTGTGTCAAGTAGATGAAAATTTGGTAATGTTTCTAGTGAGAGCTTACTTGTAAGCTCAGAATTCCATTGTCATATTTTTGAGAGGACTTTTACGTTGAATACATGTAGAAAAAGAAGAAAAATTTCGAGACCTCTTTCATCCTATTTATTTCTAAATCTTACAAAAACTTTTTTCTTTAAAATATAAATCTACTGTTATAGTTTTTAGGCTAAATGATAAAAGATTGTTATTGAAGAATAAAAGCACACAGTTATTATCAGACAAAGCTGCAGCTTTATGACTGAAATACATTTTAAGTAATTAGCTGAACTGATGATTAAAAGCAAGTGCTCTTAAAGTTGCAGAGCTTCCATATTTTAATGTGGTATTTCTTAATTTGGCATTGTTCCACAATGAAAATATTTGTAAGCTTGCTAGAATCCTTTCTTCAAAATTCACTTTCTACGTATCCTTGAATTTTTCTTTTCTTTACTTTTACTTTTCCTCTAATTTTCTTTGGTATAATTATAATCATTATTCAAATAACTTTTAATTAAAAATTATTTCTGTATCTTTTTTATTACAATTTTTTCAAGGAACAAGTAAATATAATCGTATTAAAAAGACTTACAATAAAATATTGATCAGTTGTTACGATTATATTCAACTTATATTTAAAAGTTTTGAAACAAATTTATTATTATCGACAAGACAGGTCAGTGAGAGATATATAAAATGTCAGCAGATTATCGGATTACTGTTGATTCCATAAAAACGCACTAGTAATTGAAAACGCCACGAGAGTCGATAATCTGTCATTGCATTTGACAACGGGAAATGGAACAACAAAAAATAAAATTTTTACTATACTAAAATATACGTCATTTTGTAAAAACGAAATGTCTGAACAATATATAGTTTATGTAAGTAAAAAAGTTTCGGAATTCGACTAAGAATTTAGGTGAAAGTAATTGAAGTATTAAAAAGATTCACTAAGCTAATAGTATAAAATAATATAATAATATAATAGTGATATATATGACAGTAATTGTTTTTACCAAAAATTGAACGTTCTTAAATTTAATATTTTTCTTACGAAGAAGAAATAATAATCAAGTAAATTAAAGCCTTTTTATGAAAAATTAGCATCTAAATTAGATTCTACTTACATCTATCATTATAATTTACAATCGTATAACGTTTGCTCTATTTTAAGAAGTAGAACTTTGATTTGCACAAACCGATGATCAAAAAGAAAAAAAATCAACATATTCATCAAACCATTTTTCATACGATCATCTTACAGTTCTCCTCTCTAATCGACTCACGCAGTACGAGGTCAAAGACATGTCGTCGGGTATATGTGCGCAGAATCCTCTGCATACCCTTTGATTATCATCCGACGGAAAACCATTAATCACGAATATGCGCGCAAATCACATTACGAACAAGTGCCTTTTTCTTAAGGTTACTCTGGCCAGCTGTACAGTCACAGCTACAATTATTTCGTTTGTAAAATGTAGATCAAAAGTTTTTGTATTATTTAGGTTAATTAATTTAATAAACTAAGTAATTCTTTAGAAAATTCCCCAATTTTTAATAATTTTTATTTAAGGTAAAGTGAGATAAAATGCCACAAACAAGAAAAAAACTGAAATAAAAATTTTTATAATTAATAAATTTTATAAGATATCAACTATACTAATAAGACATTAAAACAAAACTATATACGTTAATCTTTAAATATATTTATCATTTTTAGTAACTAAAAGACAACCTATTTATAAAGCCACCCTACTCATAAAACCATCTAAAACACCATAACATTAACTTTCTTTCATAAAAACCAGACCTTACAAAATAACGACAACGCTTTGTAAACATAGCAATTAATTCGAACCCACAATTCCCCCCCATTTTACCCCCCCCCCCCCCCCCCCGCATTCGTCCAATTTTCATCCTAGACTGTCCCTCGAAAAGCAGTCGTATCGCTCAACACTCCAGCCACCCTCGACGAACCTTCTCAGCCCAGCGTATCCTGGGCGCAAACGAGAGGCGACTCGCGCGCCCGATTAACCACACTCGAGTCTAACCACGCACGGAGTCGATGACACTTCATTTTTCCACGTCGTTCGGGAGAAAAGATGCCCCGCTCCCTAAAACACTCGAGCTTCTTTCAATCTATCTCGAGGCCGCTTAATTGGATTTCGTCCCTTTTTGCCCGAGTGTTTGGTAGCTATACGCTTGCGTTCGTCTCTCTGGGCTTTTTGTTTTTTTTTCTCCGATCTACTTTCTATCTCTGTCTCTCTCTCTTTTTTCGTACGGGAATTGGACTTTTTTTTTAGAGGAGGGAAATTCGCTCTTTTTTTCTAATTGGGTCAAGTGTACCTGCGAGTACGCAGTGAATAATGAACACTGTGAAATTTTTCGGCAATGTGGATGGCTCGCAGGATGCGGTTCCTGCTATTGTTTAAAAAAGTTTAATAATTCAGGCCAGTTCGGAACAACTATTTATAGGACAATAGTAATTATGAAAATTAATATTTAAAACTCAGCTTTAACTATTTAAAAAAACTACATTTCCAAATTCCAAAAACTGTACAATTAAAAACCTAAACTAATGCAAGCCACATAAAACATCCTCCACTTCAAAAACTCAATTACACCTCTGAAAAAAAGAAAAAAAGAAGCTTAACGCAGCAAGAAAGCGCTTGTACGTACACATATCCGGTGATAATTCTCTCCTAGCTACCATAATACTCTTCCCGTGCGGTTCGCGCACGAGCCGCAGCTCGCGAGCAGGCAAATATTTATCGTCTCTATATTTTCTCGACTCGGCGCGCGTAAAAATGTCTCTGCGCTCGCGCGCACTCGAACGTCCATAAAGCGCTTCTTCCCAGAAGCTCGACTGGGCCCGATGTATGTATATATATGCCGATATTGTAGCGCGTCGGTGCGACGATTTTACGAAGTCGTATAATGTCCGCGATGTGGCAGGTATTCCATAGATCGCGGAAGATCGCCGCGGAGGGGTTTGCTTTCGAGAAAATGCGGAGGATGAGACGATTTACGGTACGAGCGCGTCGTTGTGCATATGTATAAGAGGGAGAGAAAGAGAGAAGAATAGATAGAAAGAGTGAATTTTTTGCGGTTAGCTGGAGAGATGGAGATCTGTTAAGACAGAGAGATGATTGATTGATTTTTAACAGGGATATGGAATAGAGCTTTTTTTTAAAATCTTAATAACTTTAAAGCATGTTTTTATTCTAATTTAAGGAGTTATTTTTCACAAATTTGCAGAGCAGTGCCCTAATTTAACCAACACATGAATTTGAGTGCGCTCGGCTCACGGTATACGCGCCTTCAAACAGGTTTAGCTCAGAGAGGGGAAGAAGTCGTGTAATACCTTGTCGGATTAACTTTTTTATCCGCACCGCTCTTGCTTTCTCTCTCTTAAAGAGATGGTATTGTACGTATACCACACGAAGTGAGCGTAAATTTAAAATTTTAGAGACTCAAAAACAAGCAATTGAAGTCATTATATTATATCTCTGCGTTCTAACTACTTACAAATACACATAGCAAATTTATGCATCAAATCGTATATAGTCCCAAATTTGTTACCAGTTTAATATTTTCAAAAGTCAGTTTCAAACAAATAACGTAAATTCATTCCAAACAGCCATCTCTATAAATACCCTCAGATCAAAAAACATCCGTGCAGAAATCCAACTACCACCAAAGCCAATATCTTTTCCTTCAATAATCACCCTCGAGCACGTAATTCTTCCCCTCATGCCTCCGTACATATACGCGAAAGGCAGTTCCACATATTGACGGCTCTACTCGCAACTTTCTCAGAGAGCTATTTCGCGCGCCGCCGGCATCTCGGGTGTGCAAAGTGTCGAAATTATAAAATTGTTTGATGACAGGTTGGCATCTCGCTCGGCAGTGAATGCCGCAATTACTCGTCCGTCCGCGATGTCAATGCGTAACGCGCGATAATCTTACCCTTTTGGATTGGGTTGTGTTTTGTTTTGCTGTATAGATCTCGCGTTGGTTACTTGTGGAGAGTATCTGTTCTGTTGGTGTTTATCGATGACATAATTTTAAAAGAATATTAGTTTGTAATTATTGAGCTTATGATTTTTTAACATGTAAATTTTTGCACAATAAATTAATGACATTATGATTGTAAACATAACTCTTCTGATTAAATAATTCAGCGTGTGAAGCAATAAAAGCATGAGAATATAAATATTGCAACCATCCTGATTTCCATAAACCTCACTAACAGAGCTAACGTATGCAATCACCAACACGCCCCCTTAATTGCATCAACAATTAGAAGCAAAACGTGTAAAATACTTCCTACACGCCTCCTTAATTGCACTTGGCTAGTAAAAAGTTCCCCGATTCAAACGTCTTAGCTGTATCCAAAACCAACATTCGAACTTCGACGATCATTAAAAACTTTATCAGAAAACACATTGTTTGAAGACACGCTTAAATAAAAGTTGCACTCAGCAAACTAGTTGCGAAGAAAATGGGATTTAAGACAGCGAATAAGAGAGCCAAATGAAAGGAGAAAAGAAATCGACGAGTTCTCGTGTGTATATCCATACGCGGAATCGCTTTGACCCTCAGACAGAACGGCTATCTTGCTTTTTCTCGATTTTTCCGCGCGCTTTTGCATCGGTTCACCAATTTTGTGCCTGTAGCGCGTTCGAATGTCTCTACGGAGCTTTCCACGTCGTGAGTCACG
>JAPYZB010000381.1:0-21892 GCA_030522745.1 Eupelmus kiefferi | reverse complement strand
GCCCTGTCTTAGAAAATACGCTCGAAATGCTCAACTTTCTCTACCAATTTTAGGCATGGAAAAGGGCCTATTTCTTGCGCGTGTTGGGAAAAATAAATTAAGACAAATAAAAAATTTGAGAATTATCCCATATTTTTTAAGTCTGAATTTAGATACAAAAAATATATATAATAAAACAAATTTTAAAAAATGAAGATTAATCAATATTTTTTTTTTTTTTTTCTATATTTGGAACTTGCAAAGCTCTAGTAACTATAAAAAATTTAAGACGAAGCAGAAAAGTAGAAAGGAGAGGTGAAAATCTCGAGAGAATATAAAACAGGAATTCAAAATTTATGTTGTATACATATATTAATCAGATAAGTTTAGAAATTTTTTTTCTAAGGTTTATATGTTTTACTAAAAGCTGACATCGTCCGATTTTCAGAAAAGTTTGATTAACTTTGTTAAAAAATTATTTATGTTAAAATGTCAGTAATCTCAGATTTTGATACTGATATTTTTTGTCTATAATTTTTTAAGTAAAATTAATGGGATATTTTCCAACTGATCTAATTATAATGTTTATAATTCAATTTTTTGGATTCCTGTTGAATATTCTGTAAAAATATTTACACGCTTCTTTCGCATTTCTTAACTAAAAATATCAAATAAAAACATACAATAAAAAAAATTAATTAAAAAATTTTTAATAGCTTAAGTTAAACTTACTAATGATAAATCAAATACCTTCTTTTTACTTTTAAAAATAGTAGAACATAACTTTAATTAATGTAAAGTTTTTGTACTTATCATATATTATTTTGGCATATTTAAACTAACTACTTTGTTTAGTCTCTGTTACTGCCAACAGCTAGAAACCTTGAATTTTGATTTTTATGTCCACTTACGACAAGTTTTTGAACCAACCAGTTCATCAATTTATCCCAGACCGCGTTTAAAATACTCCGTGACGGTAGCACTGCAAACTCCATCGGTAACTTTTAAAAAAGTAATAAAAAATTGAGAAAAGCAAAAGTGAGTACTACACACAATACTCTTAAGAATCATTTTAGATCTGGTTTGATAACTAAATTGTGTGATGAACTGATTGAAATAAAAATCTGTGGAAAGTAGATACAAAAGTTAGAATTCAAGTTTTTTAATAGTGCGGCTAGTACTTGAGTCTTAGAGCACAATGGTGCTTTGATATGTAATAAAATAATACATGATACACAATAAGTATAAGTATAAAATTTTATAATTACCAAAATTATCTTCTACTATTTTTAAACGTATAATAGTACATTTCGATACTATAGCGCGAGAAAATGATTTCGGTCTCGTGTGGATGTTTGCGCCCGAGCGAAGCGAGGGTGAAAAGAACACTTTTAGTTGAAATCACTTTCTCGCTCATATATCAAATCGTATTTTTTGATACGACGTGCCCAAAGCTACATTTAGCATACGTTTTGTTGTTCGAGCATGCGCGAAATCGAGCTTTATTTATTTTTAGTAAATTTAATTGAGTTTAAGTCCATTAATAAAATAAGCTTTTAAAATTATCAAAATATAAATATTATCAAAGGGTTAAAATTATATTTAAAAATTCACACTGAAAAATCAATGTTAAGAATAATTGCCGTTGTTTAGAATTTTATTACTGCAATTGCAAAAAATGAATAAAATGAAATTTTTGTTAGATACAAATCAAACAGGACTTTCACATGATCTTAATAAGCGGTGAGTTTTAATGATTTTCGAGCTTTCGACAGCTTCAAACGATCAAAACTAATTTTTACTAGCGACATCTTTTATTTTGTTTTCAGTCCGAGCAGAATGGGTGCTTGGTGATTGCTGACCAATGTCCGACTGCATCACGAAGTGTACGTCATGACTCGAGTGAATGCGTGATTTCAAATTCAAGCCGACTTCCATTAAAGCGAGTTTTCTTGACAAAAGCATGCTGTAGAATTTATGCCGGGTAAATCTAAGGAATAAAGATTTGCGGCGTGCCGTTTTAAAATGTTTCGGTTCAAAAACATAGTAAAACATAGCAGTTTGAAAAATGATACTCAAATCACTGTCATAATGAATGTTTGACAACAACTTATTCCACAATCAAAGAGTATACATCAAAATGGAAAAATAGTTAATCAACTGTGCTTCGGTGCGTGCTGACAGTTTTATCTGAGAGGAGTACAATCGATGGCGAAGTCAAGTGGTGATACAAGAAGAGATGTTAATAAAGACTTTGAGAGACCGGAAAAAAGAATCGAATCGCAGCTTATTAAGAAAAACAATCGAATAACACTAATGAAAAGAACTTCACATTTGCCTTTATCATACGAAGACCAATCGCGTGACTAGACTAACTACTGAATTCCTATCTTGCATTGAAAAATATAATGGCGTTACGAACGCGCAATCGACGAGAGCGAAATTTGGGAACTAGTCTTTGCGCAAATACATATATGTTTCGTATACTAGACGTATGTATGTACTTCATTCATTGTCTTCTTTTATCTTCCTCGATGGATGCACCGCTGACGATCTGTTTACACTTTGCGCTTCCAGAAGAGATACCTAAGCGTAGGCAGAAATTCACGCAAAAACGACAGGTAAGCGATGTTTTAGTGAGTACTCCAGTCAATTCTATGATTAATTTAGAAAAATTATTATATTTGTGGTAGTAAGGTGAAATTGTATAAGTCCTCGTTGTTGAGGTTGATTTCCTGAATCTTCATACTTTAAAACTCTTCCAAGTGTTTGTCTTTTCACCTTACTATACCAAAAGTATAATAAGCATAAATGAGCGAATTCGCACGAGAATATGTGTGAAATGTACTATTTACAAGTATGTTTGCGTGATTGCAACCCATTTGAAGCTTCGCCGAATAGTATTACTCAAGATTTGTATTAACAATTTCAACTATCTCTAAATGATCTGCTAAATTGTTTTTTTATGATTTTCGGCCATTGATAAAATGTTGGGATAAAATATTATCTTTAACTTTATATTTATGTGCTTTTATAGATAGTTTCAGATTTTAAAAGACTTTTTTAAAATCTTCTTAAATTCTTTCGTAAGGTTATATTATTTTTGCCTTAAATAGTCTTTTAAATGCAAAAAAAAAATATATATATATTTTGTCAATCAACGAGGATGGTACTATGAAAAATCAATATCATATAAAGATGTTTTATTAAAAAGAAAAACTATCAACTATTACGCTCATATATCGTTTATAGTCGTTAAGTGTGAGTTGTAATAAAACAATTTCAGTGATACTAAGAATTAACTGAAACTGTTATTATTTATTTTTAAAAACAGCTTCAGGGACCAGCTTCATATTGGTGTGATTATTATATATAAGTCGTACGCAATGCATATAATGATTCGGTCATAATATAAATCTTATTTTTCGTATTTAAGCCGTAAGTTCAATTTACCAGCCTACTTTTTACTGTAAAGTGCACTTTTACGTATACTTATAAAAACTCAGTTTTACGATCTAAAAACCTATGTCTATAAATGATGAGGTATTTGGTCAAAGGCAAACAAGTACTAAAAATACCACATTCTTGCTAAAGATAGTTTTGTAAAACGAAAGACTTTTGTTTGTAAACGTAAAATTTCATTTACGTTTTCAAGTAGTTCATAAAGTTCAACTATTACTTATGACTCAAAAGAATGAAAATAACTTTAGCAACATGGCTGCAAAACTTCACGACCTAGGTACGAAAAGTACTACTTTTTTCCAAATTTTCTTTATAATTTTTTTTCAATTCAAATTGGTTTAAATTTATTAAGTTTTAAGTATTACAATAAAATAATAATAATAGTAATAATAATAAAAATAATGCAATCATTATTAAATGTTAAGTATCAATTTGAGTAAAATTTTTAAAAAATCAGCTATTTATCGTTTGACCGAATTATACTGCAATCGTACCAAAGATTTGAGTCAATATCTTAATTTATAATTTATCAACTAGTGATAGTCAGAGTAAGAAATTAGTCCTAATTATGTTGTCCCGAATTCTATATACTTTGTGTATGAAATCGTTCTGTACTTTAGGTTAAAAATATCTCTGATAGTAGACACTTATTTACAACTCAGGATTATAGATGCGAGTATATAACTATGAATTTATTTATAAGTCGCGCACCAGTCTCTTCTCTCTTTTTTAGAAAGACTTTGTTGATAATTTTATTTTCATTTTTATACAAACATTTTACAGATTTTGTATAAAGAAAAGCAACGATACTATTGTACATTTTTATGAGTATCGAAGCAAAACTGCGTGGAGATTTAAAAAGAAAATAAGACCGTTTTATAATACTTGTTAATGGGCATTTTCTGTAAGTGACAGCATAGATCTTTATTTATTTTTCAGGTATAAGTCGTATATAATGCAACTAAATTCATACTCTTTATATTACACAGTTTGAGATAACTGCAGTAAAAATTGGTATTATTAACTTATATAGTTATAAAGTTAATAGACTATTTTTATTTAGAATATCAAATTTAACAAAATCAGTCAAATTGTATCGTTTTTATACTTTTTTTAGTATTGAAAAGGCAATTAATTTCAAATCATTTTTTTAAATTCTTATTTAAATATCATTATTATATTTTTAAATAAGTCTCAAATTTAAAAAATGGCATAAAATTCAATTAATCTTCTGTTTTTTAGTATTTCAATTTATCACCAAATTTTATAAACAAAAAAAAGTTATTTATAATTTTTGTAGCTCGGGTAGTGGTGGCAAACAAACAAACACCGCGAATAATCTTGATCTTCTCTTTCTGGCTCTAAACGCGACTGATTCGTGCGCGTCGTCGTGGTAGCGATGCGCTGCCACTCACCTTCTCCCAAATTACTAGGGATGCCTATTGCTCATACATACAATCTCACAATAATTAATTATTATTCAATTATAGCAATTTTAAATACACAAAAAATAGATATGTCCCTCTGTAATAGATTCGTTAATTTTTTATTTAAAGTCTTACCTGATTTTCAATTGAAGTTTATACGTTTATATAAAAGTTTTTATACGTGCAAATTAAAATAAAAATTTACAATTACCCATTCTAAAGAACTTAAAACATTTGCTTAAAATATTTTTTGGAAGAACATAGCTTATTCTATCTATAGACAGCAAAAATTTATTTATTATTTATGCATTACGATTGTGTCATTTGTTGTATTTTATGGAAAATGATGTTGATTATTATTATTATACTAATCTTCTTCTATTAACAAACAATATAAGCCAAGCTTTTTCTTTTTAATAAGCTTAAAACAGCTATTATTATGTATATATTCATGTATTTTTTATAAAAAAAAAGGTAAACATATTGTAAATTTGAATTGCGGTATCTAATAATCCACACATAACATTTTTACTACTCATCTAATAAATAAATATTTTAAACCTTCTTAATTTTTTGAATATTTAAAATACAGTGCCAATTCACAGAAGGAAAACGATCAATATCGAAACATAACGAAAATATATATTATCATATAACTAAATCAACCATATAGTATCATCTTATATCATAAACAACAAAATTTATTTTAAAGACTCGTGGTATAGGCATATTACGATTACAATTTATGAATTTATAAGTAATAAAGTTAAACATTTTTCGTGTGATTATTGTGAAAATATTTACAGTAATTTATATGTTATTTTAATTTTTGAGATTTATTAATTTCGTATTAAAATGTTTATATTTTTAATTATTACGAAAATCATTGTGTTATCAATGATCCATAGCGCCGCTCAAAGATGTTTGCAAAAGTCAGCGAAACTCAAAGACATACGTGATTTTATAACTATAATAAAGGTAAACATTTTTAATAAATAAATAAAAGTTTAATCGGATCCATAAGTACGCATCTTTGTAAATAAGTACATCAATAATAAAATGTTATTTTATTGTAACATAAATAATCAAAGATTTTTTTATGTTTACAATTATATAATTTTCTTATATGCACACTGAAACAAAATTCATGCTGTTTTAACAAGATATCAAATATTTTTACCTTAAAATGAAATGTCCAATAAATCACGATGTCTCAGGGTTACATTGTACTTAACATCTATTTTGCGTTCCTTTCTACGAATACTTTACATGGTATTTTTATACAACACTTTGTATGTTTTATGAGTGTATTTCGTATATTCTGTAACTTGCGATAATTTTTAGTGTTGTTGAAAGACGACGTATGATGTACAACTGTAGTTTTCCACATAATTCTATTACTTTTTCCTAAAATGTTATGTTAAATAAACCGTATATTTAGGAAGAAATGACTTTTTAAATAAAGTTGATAAATAAAAATGAAGGCTTCATTTCTGTCAACTTTAACAAATATTTATAAAATGAAAATAAAATATTTGTGTTTTCTAAATTCAATATTTTCTTTTATTATTACACTAATTTATATTTTGCTTTGTCATTGATCTTTGAAAATTCTAACAATTTCTCAAATTTTATGAGGGTTGAAAAAATATATTAAATATCAATTACACATACCTATCTAAGAAAAACCACAATTCATTAAAATCATTGAAAATAAAATGAATGATTTACAAGGTAAGTACAGTAAATAATTAACTTTCACTAATTTTCTAATTCTCACATATAGATATATAAGAAAAAAAAGTAGGTTAAAACGTTAATAGGTAATGTTAAACAAAACTACAATTTTCATGATCCATAGATACTATAAACATTTATTTACGTCATTCGAATACAATTGAACACCAAGGGGTCGCTAAAATTATTGTAGCTGCAGCTTCCGTCGATAATTATAATCGTTTTTCATTATATCCAGTTGGCTTATTATTTTCGAGGCCGCGGCAGCTTTTATATTCATACCCCATAGACATTTTCGATGCGATCGCTCATGCCCGTTTGTTTCATTGTTTAAAAAAAAATATATATATATATATATGTACGTGCGACTGCAATCGACATCCAGTATATCGATGGCGCAATAAACGAGATGTCAAAAAATAATTTAAAATAAATTACATTATACATCTTTAAAAATTCACCACATTTTCAAAAAATACAATTAATGGCAAGCTCTAACTGATAGCGAACTAAACGTTTATTTTTCTTTAATTAAATAAAAATTAATATGAGATTCGCGTAACAATTGTACATAAGCCTTTCACTGCACGCTTCGCATATATAATATAAATAAAAAGCTCTCTACGATTTTTCATTACAAAAGATTATTATAGACAGTGATGTCATCAGTAATCATAACAGACCGAAGATAAAAATATTTCCATAGAAAAGAACTAATATAATATAATCATACGTATATCATCTATCTCTAGTAACAATCGACAATAATCGTAAAAACTTGTCTACAAACGCGAGACAAACATATACAGCAACGACTTATAAAAATTTAATTTACAAAATGAAAAAAAAAAAAAGAGTTGCGCTTCTTTTTTGAACGTAGGATTAAACACTGGATGCGCGGTACACGCAAAAAGGCGAAGAAGTAAATAATATATAGAACGGATGTACGAAGGACAGGTCCGACGATAGAAATTTTCTTTCTCTAGGTATATATATTATCTATATTTGCTTTCGCACACTCACACGCATTACTCACGCGCACGCATACATCATCTTCTTCGCGGCCGTGTGACTTGACTGCACAACGGCTTTCATTCTCTCTTTCTTTTTTTCTAACTATATTTTTTCTCAAGCTGCGCGGCAAGTCGAATAACAAAAACCCGCCGCTCACTTTTCCCTACATTTCGTCCCTCGTTCTCTTTTCTGTACACTAGGTATCATACACGATAAATATATCACAACCTTCCCGTATTTTCTCGTTTCACTTGCCAGTCGTTATGTAAATATGTAATAAAATCAAGAAGAGATGAAATTTTTAAATTTTAAATGTACAATAAGGAAGTCGACTAGCGTGTAGTTTTCGTTAATATTACTGAAGTCTTTTTTACAAACTCATAAGTAGTTTGGTACTTTTCTGCTTTACAAGCGACATAGAATTCGGCGTTGTATTCCCGAAGTCACAAATAGAACACTTTTCATATTTAAATTTTAAACTGCTTTAATTAACATCGCTATTTGAGTTTGTGAAATTCTAGTTATAAGTTCATTTTGATGTACAAATATTTTTTTGCAGTTCATCCGTACTTGAGAACAATTTTTCAAATTCTTAATGTGCTTTTTTTACAAGTCCAAAAACGCCACGTTGAATCCCAAGTTAATATTATTGACAAGGTAAATTTTTTAATGATGGTATCAATATTATCTGAGTACGACTGACAACTGAAACGAAGTTATATGACGGAAAGATTAAGCGCTCTTAAGAGAGTTTCATAAGAGATTTGAAACGAAGAAAAAAACGAAGTAAAAAAAGAGCAATTATAGTGGCTAAGGAGGAAAACTATAGTGTCTCCCAAATCCTGGAGCCGAAGCGAAAATCAATAATTGTGTATTATAAAAGATCTTGTAATACGTGAAAATAGACTTTTTTTTATACAAGGTGTCTTCCCGTAGTATATATAGTAGTTTATCTGCGATAAATTCTCGAAAAAGCAATGTCATTTGTGGTGCGAGAGAAAATTTCGTTTTGATCTGTTTTATCTGTCGAAGACAAATTTGATTATGATATATGTAAATATAATACGTAAAGATTGCGATCGTTTTTTTAGGCACATTGGGATGTTGAGAGTGTTAATATGCATATATATGTGTCCCGTACACGACAAGACAGAGGCTTGCGAGCCTCGCATTCATTCAAGATGCGCTTTCGTATGATACAGTATTGCTCGTTTTCAATTGCTTTAAAAAGGATCCTACCGTGTTATTTTCATTGATAAAATTCTTTTTTGTAGTCCGTGTAATTGAAGGATAAATTATTATTCTTGAAAGAACAAGATAGTCTCAATTATCACAATGATGGCAGAAAATTATAAATATACAATTATTTCATAATTTTTCCAGCATTCTATATCAGTTTTTTAAAATGATTTTAAAATCATTATTTTATTAATAAAAAACGTTGCTAAATTATTTTTCTTTTAAAAATGTAAATAAATATTTAACGTCCATTATTAAACTATTTAAAATCGTTGTTAAAAAAGTCATTACTGTAGAAAATTTTAAGTGAGAAAAAAGTAAAAAAGAAGCAAAATAAATAGTAAAAGTAATAAATATATTAAACAACTAGAGTATCTCTTTTGAAGCAAGTGAAAATGCTCAACTCTGGCCTTCCTTTTTGGAAAAACGGCGCTCGAAAAAACATCGGGAATTGAAACATTACCATATACATAAGAGCGTTTTGTCATTTTTTTCTTTTTTTTTTTTTTGAAAATGCGCTACGATTACACAATGCGCGCGTGTATCGCTAAACGCTCGGCATTTATTGCCGGTAATGGCGGTGATACGAGTGCCATTAGCACGGCTTCATTTAGAATATTTAGTTTTCTTTTCTTTATTCATACGTTCTATTCACCACCCATAACTTACAATCGAGAATCAGATTTGGACGGCTACGCGCAAGTAAGCGTACGTGATTTTTTCTTGACAATTTGTATAAGTATATTTATATATTTATATAAGTGAACGAACTTTACATAAGCGTACATTTGTTTCTGTTATTTGAATAAGTTTCAAGAGATGCTAAAGGTTCACGCGTAGCCGGCCTTTAATAATGAACACAGTAAATTTTCCAATTTTTTCACAAACAGGTTTGTCCCCAAGAAGAATTTCATTTGTAATCATTAATTCTTTTTTACTATTCTTGTAAAGATAATAATTACTTCTATTATTAATATTAATTATTCATTATATCATTATAATTATTATTATTACTATTTTTATTATTGTTGTTATCGTTATTACTATTATTATTTTCAATAATCTCATTTGATTAGAACGTCAACACCTCACTGATCGAATTTTAATTCTTTAATTCTTTTTTTTTTCAATGCAATCTAATCTACTTATAGAGTATAATAAAATAATCTGCAAAGTTGAGTAACATTGTACTACATTCATGCACATTCAGTCTTTTCCACTAAATAGATACTCAACAAATTCGACAAAGGGTTTTTAATGACGTTGGCGAATTGTACGATGGTAAAATCAGTTTTTAAGACGCCGTTAAAGCTTTACCGTTATTAACAATTACGGAAACTCATTTTTTTTCAAACAATTTTTAATTTATAGATTTTGTCATCTTCTAGTCAAAACTAATAATAATGTGACAACGAGAATTCATCTCAAAATTAAAAATTGGCCAAAGAAAATGCATTTCTGTAATTATTAATAATTACAAGATTTTAATATCCTCTTAATGACAAAATATATATGTATATATTTACATATATATCCAAGTCGCAACAAAAACTATAGCGATATGTTAGCAACGGCATTTAATCGTCTCGCTTAGTATTTTAGTATCAATAATAATAGTAACAACATCAATGAGCATGGTGTAAAGAATAATGATTACAGGATGACGATTAAAATGACAATGAAGGTAAGAATGGTATTGACGGTGTTACACCTAGGAACTGGATAGAGTTAGACAATAGCGGATGTACTTTAAAGGTCCCGAGTGTGAATAACAATTCAACGCTCGTAATTATTTCGCCTTTCTGTAAACCAAACAGGTCCAAGTTTTACATTGTCAGCTGCTCTATCGGCTCAATAACCCTGACAGTGTGCCATTATTTAAAACCAATGTTCGGTCAATAAAATCTGCCTTACTTTTTGTTTCCGAAAACATATAAGGTATATAAAAGTTGTCAAATTCGTAACAAAAAATATCGTTAGTAAAATGAATAAATATGACTGTCAAAATTCTTAATTCGATAGAAGACGTAAATAGTGATAGTTAGTGTCAATGATACCAAGTGAAGCGTCAATTTTAGACATTTCGCTTACGAATGGATCATCGCTATTTAAAGCTATTGCAAAGCGATGATAAACAAATTCATACAAGTTTTATCTTCAGTTCTCTTGCGACATTTTGCATATATGGCGATGCAATTTTTTTCAGCATCGAAGATACGTCATGGCAGTATTTATAATGGCAGCTCAAGAAACAACATATCGGTTGTTGCCATCAGAAGAAATTTAGTCGAGACCATTTTTTTGTTTGCCCTTCATAATTAATATTTTACCTGATCCACTTGGTGAATCACGATTCTTATTTTGGTTTTTCTCGTCGATCATCATCTTTTGATGTTTTGCGCTCCAGCGTTTCTTCGAAAAGGCATAAAGCCTTATGCACAAATTCGTATTGTTCTGCCGTTTGGACCATACCACCTCGGTCGTACCTACAATCAATAGTTAAAATGTTGTTATTCACGGATCCAATATTTTATTTGAAATTACAAAAAAAAGTATAAAATTATTATTTATATAAGTAAAAACTATTATAAATGCAACGTACCTCATTTGGCACAAAATTCCTAATATGTCAACGTTTCCTTCACGAATTAATTGCGTCATTCCAGTAGCCAGAGCAATGAAACATCCAGTTCTACCAATTCCAGCGCTGCAGTGTACGATAATTGGCCCAGGAAGAGTGTTAATTTCCGCGGCCAAGCCAACAAGAGCGTCTGCAGTTTGAGGAACGGCGTGATCTGGCCACGAGTCATACCTAATATAATCAAAAAATAGAAATTAGAAGGGTTTGAAGTTATATATATATATATATATATATTAGTTGCAATACTTGTTATTTGAATGTTTGTAAAAACTCAAACATGATAAAAAATAATATACTATTTAATTAGATAAAAAATAATCAATAAAAAGCAGAAATTACCAATAATGTTGTATAGTTCGCCTTTCATTCTCATGCCTAACTTCTAAATCGCGAACGGTATAGCCACCCCTAGTATCCATCGAATTGAGTATGATCGTGAAGGAACCAGCTTGTAGTCGAGAATTTATTTCCAGTGGGAAGTAGGCCTCACACTTGGTCTTAGCCGCCTCATGCAATCTCGTCATCATGACAATGACAGGCGTCCTCTCTGCCCAAACCATACTCCAGAAATCTTGTATAGTGTGCGATAAAGGTCCTTGAGTTGCAATGTAACGCGCAACATCGTCATATCCCTTGTAAAAAAAATAATATAAGTAAATCAATTTTACATTATAAATAATTTTGTTCCAATTTATAATTTTTATTACTATTAAAATTTTTTAACTTTATCAAAGTATAGTACGTGATATGCTCAATTTAAATAAACTATAAATCTTTTAAAGAGATCAAGAGTTATTTCGACTACAATTTACTCTTGGCATAAATAATAACTTGTTGAAATACATTTAATATTTCAATTTTACAAAGATTATTTTTCGCGTATATCAACTAGATAAATTGCTCCTGAATTAAACATTGCTTTAGAACTAATCACATTAGAATAGATGAAGATTGATAACTACTTCATCAAATACTTACTCTGACATAATTGGCGTTAATATAACTAGTTAAAGGATCATCACTTCCTGGCAGTACAACTCTGGATCTCGGATTGGGCAGAACAGCACGATACCTGTTCTTCACTCCGGAACCGCAGACGTCAACTTCCTCGGGATAGTTGAGGGGTACCTCCCAGAACTCCTTGTGCAGGGACATTGGATCGCAGATTACCTTTTTCAATTGTGCCCTCGTTAACATGTTTCCCGTGCTGAGCAGAAATTCCTCGGCAGTACATTCGCGGGTGGGTGTGACGGTGTGGGGCGGACTCTCGGTCGTCTGTGCTAAGTCGATGGTCAAACTGGCGCTGGAGCCGCGTCGCTCCAAGAGGCCCTTGCGACGCAGCGGATCCGCTTTGCGTTCGGGAGTAGCCAGGGGCGACACGTGCGACGAGTACATGGATCGTGTGCGCCGATTTCCCTCTCGATGAGGCGAACGTTTGTTTAATCGGCATGACGCGACTGTAGCTGCGGTTATGGGATCCGCAGGCGCCGAGGATGCCGCTCCGGGTTCCAGACCGCGCTGCACGCACGCCGTTGAAGCATGCGGAATGGGTTCCGGTACCCATCGTGTCTCCGTCTGCACCTTCACACTTTCAATCTGTAATTTGAATATTAAAAATTATTTATTTTAAACATTATACAATTCAATATAAAAAACAAAATTTTTGATATTGAACCATTAATCTCAAAACTGTTTTGGTACATTTTTATGTAAACTAATAAAATGCACAATCATGTGCTTAAAGCGTATAAATCTATCTGTTTTAATTTATTTAGGATTATAAGAACTATGATTCTGAACAGCTAGTAAATTACCTTAGTGCAAACAGTTTCTGTAGCTGCTGAAGCAACTACAGTCACTGGTGCCGCTGTTGAAACTTCTGGGACAGACTCTGCCACCCATTTGGTTTCGGTCAGGACCGTCGTCTTTGTGCTTTTATTAGCGTCATCTGGAGGACAGACTGTTCCTTCCTCCACCAAACCACGCCTGTCGCCTTCTTCCGCGTCCTTCTCACGCGACATTTGCTGTCGCAGCCATAACAGAATCTAGAAAAAAGAAACGATTGTTAAGTTTGTACTTTTAAAATGAAGCTTTTTTGACTGCAATGATATATGTTAAATAACAAAAGAAAATAAGTATAATGCAAAACATTAATTTTGACACACTATTAACAAACTGTATTACAAAAGCACTTTGCAAAGAGATAATTTTGAAGTATAGAAATTATATAATCGACTCTTAAATTTGAAATAAAATTATGAGTTGACGATTGTTAATTGATTATTAAGAATTGTTGTTAGTAAGCGTAAGTAATTACCAGAAAAGCAAAGAGAATGGCACCAGCAATGGCACAGAGAGCTACGAGGAGAGGCAGTTGTTGTTCCAGCCCTGCCGGAGTCGTGGCAGAGTCGAACTCCCGACTGGTATGGGCACTGAATTGCGCCACTCGCAAATCCATTCCAGCATCGTCCAGTCCCGTTGTGGACCGCCAGAGTCTAGGTTAATAAAACAAAAGTAAAACAACGGTGTGAGTGAAACACTGTTACAGATTATTAACAACAACAAGAAAAGCACATATCACTCTGCACTCGCAGAAGAGCAAAGCAAAAAATCAAGCAGACTCACTTGTGACTTGAACTCGCTGACATTCCCTCTATGCCAGATTTGTCTTTGTCCTTGCTCCAGGTCCACTCGGCTCTTAAGTAAAGCCTTGTCGAGAGAGCCGAACTGGAGTTGCTAACGCGATCTCGCACATACTGCTCCGTGTCGTCAGGGACGAGGAGATTGTAAAGCGCAGCCTCCGAGTCTCCTGCAACAAGAAAAAAAGCCAAGCTCAATCATTTCACCAACAAGCAGCAGAAGCCGGAACGGCGATACGAAAACAGATGACATCATGCTCTAGGTATACACACACTCACTCTGCGCTTCCGTGTATAAAAGGGCAGAAGAAACGCGCAGGGGAGGCAGCTGGCAGCTCGCGAATTAACGCGACTCGATAAACAAACACGTGTCGGACGCTCACGTAGCTATATAGCCTCCCGTTATCAAGCTTAAAACTACGAAACACAACAAAGAGGCCTGGCTAGATCCTAAGCAGACGATAGCTAATGCGTATATATTTCCGTCTACGACGACGGAGACTGCGATCCGCCCTCCCCTCCTTTTCATCAACTATAGGTATACACGAGAGAGAAGCGCAACAGAGAGATGGAGCGAGAGAGAGAGACGCGAGCTATATATATATACGTACTGTAGAGTGGCGTTTCGGTGAATCAAGTTGCGGTTATGAATCGAGGCTGCACGCAGGCGTCTGCGCTCTCGCGGATTTTCGCGCATGCACACGTATGTATGTACATAGACTGCAGAGAGCGATGAATCGCGAGAAGCTCCCGTTGATATGCGCCGCGTTCGCCTTTCGTCTACTGCACACACCGTTCATAAAAACCGAGCGCAAAGTCAGCTGTGTGTCTCGTGTAGTCGCGATCAACACAAACTCTGAGTTCGCATTTTCACTTGCTGCGTTGTGATATACACATGTGTATTTATGTGTTCTTGGTGCGTGATTGAAGTTTTCTTGGTGCACGGGAGGTAGACACACGCAGAATGTTGGATTTTGATGCGCGGCGGAGGTCACGATTTTATAATGAGCCGTGTGCACCGCCGCAGACACACTCGGCGGACTAGCGGACGACGAGAGCTAGTCCCGCGCACTTCCGCGAACGAGATGGTTTTTCGGGACGGCAGATGGCGGCGCGGTTTAATTCCGGCTTTGTTTTCCTTCGCGCGCGCAGCAGCCCGCAAGGTTATATAGAGGCTGAGATTATAGCGCCCGGTTTTCGTGATTCTGGTTTTTTTTTGGAAAATTTGCATTTTATTAGCTGGTTGTGCGTGGTTAGAGAGGGAATATTAGGTAGATGTTTGCTTGAGGATTTTGCTTGTTGAAGACGAGCTGTTATGGAAATGGAATGGAAAATCTTTTTTAACGTTCATGTAAGTCATGCATAATAATGTATGATTGTAATAGACAGGTTTTTACATGTTTTACTTCTAGTAGAGCTTGAGTAATTTTAAAACAAATTGTTATAGCTTGTAGTCTTTATGTATGCGTTGTTTTTTAACCTATCTATAATTGTTACAAGTTTTAGTATTGTTGGGTGCAGTGTAAATCACTATTTTTTTATTTTTAGTAAATAGTACATCATGGCAGGTAAGCGTAAGGAGTGGTTAATTTCAGATGATGAAGATGAAGTAAAAAATGATCCTGAAGTTATTTATCTGGATTCTGATTCGGATTCAGAACATCCAGAACCTGAACAAAGTAAACTACCACAAATGAAACCAGTACTCACAGTTAATACTTTTCATTCAATGGATAAGTATGTAATTTTTATATTTTTATAAAATAGTAGATGTGCTTTAACTAAGTTTTTACATTTAATAATAATTTTATTTTTATCAGTATTGAAGAAAACTGGTGGATGAACTTGAAAGAAGAAGTTCCTGAAGAACAACAATGTAAAATTGATAACTGTTCTTTTGCACCAAAGGGCCATAAAAGACATTCTTTGTTTATGTAAGTTTAAAGTTACAATTTAATCACAGTATTTAATATCTTTACTTTAATTTAATATAAGTATTGACCTCTCTTTACAGGAGGTCTTTTGGAATTCATGAAATGAGACTGATTATACAATACTTAATTCATTATGATGAACTATGTTATGGTAAAGGTTTGCGAGTGTGGGAAAGAATGCATGCCAGAGGTGTAAGTAACTAATTAAAAACTCTAAAGAATCTTCATAAATATTAATTATGCTATATTTTTAGTATATGTGCCACAGAACTGTACAATCTCTACTCAATAATTTTAAAAGAATACTTTTAAGGGACATAAAATTATTTAACTTGCCAAAAGATTGGGAAGATAGGTTCTTAGAAATGAAAACATGATGTATATTAAAAAGATGTAAGTTATCTCAGCTGTTAATTTCAATTTATGTTTCATGTAAATATAAAATATTTTTCTACTAAAACGTACAATTAAACAATCTTACATCAAATTTCACTCCTCAAGCAACCGGAAAAAAAGCAAAGCGTCAGCTCTAGAATGTAGAACACACGAAAACGATTAGGTGACAATTCATAATGCAATCCCGTGCAAAAGTAAAGCCCGGCGAGGCCAATTATTCCGCCAGTCAGCGGCTGAAATTTCGTCATAAAAAATGAGCAGGAGCCATTCGCGCAGAGCGAGCCGTCATTACGCTTACGGAGCGCGCGCGCTTCCCGGTATCATTACATCATTAGCCGCACGCGATGTACATGCGAGCTCCTCCAAGCAACGTCCGATCCTCCCATAAAGCCTCGCAGCGCAGAAGCCGCGTGAGAACCGCTTCCGAGATTTTCTCTTAAGCTTCGCAAGCTTCCTCCCATTCAGAAGCGCGCGCGCGCTTTGCGGTTCTCCTCGTCAATGGGAGCAGCGGTGCGCGCGCGTTTGTTATTGCGCTCAGCTAGATAGATGCGGGCCGTAATGTGCTTAGCGTTGCTCACGCCACGAAAATACTTCCGTGAGATAAGCCGATTGTTTTATTTTTTCTTCCGCGCGCCGCTTTCTGCTGGATCATCGCGCGGCCGCTTTTAGGAACTTTTGGCATGTTTCAGCTTGCGCGCGCGCGCGCGCGAGGCAAGTCATGCACTAAATTTAACGGCTTGCGTTATACGCCCGCCGCGGAAAGTAGCTTATCTGACGAATTTTTTAGATAGCGCCAGATTGCGCTAATCGACCTGCCGCCTCCGCTCTGTTTGTGCATTCTTTTGTCTTGAGCTTACGTGTACTTTGACTCTTGTATCTATGTATATCGCTCGATCGTTATCCAATCGTATCTATGCAATGGATTGGTTTTTAATTATCTCACTAATAAGTACTACGATAATTGAAATATTGTGAAATTCTTAGAAACGATTACCTACTTAAAATCACTGCTTCTCAATCTACAATAAATAAAAAAAGAAACTGTAACATCAAAAAACAGTTAACTACTAAACAATCTTTCAAAAATACACCCACGCATTCGCGCTCTAGAAAACGCCCGCATAGACGAAAACTCAGAGCTCCCAACTAAGCTCCTCAAATTAAGTCGTAAGAAGCCACGAGCCCCTTTATACATCCGGTACACACACACAGCTCGGTTATAAAAAAGCCGCCGCGTGAGCGTGGGGGGCGAGCGAGAGAGAGAGAAGCAGTTTGGCTATAAGCTGCGTAAATATACCCGCGAGGGCGGCTTGGAAAACTTACGTCTCTGGCATCCTCCGATCATCGGCAACATCAACTCTCGGCTCGCGCGCGGCTCTGACACGAGAGGCGGACACGATTGCCAAGGGCGAGCGAAAAGAGGAAACTATCAATCAGCCTCGACGCGCGGCACACACGTGCGCGTATATATAAGCTCTCGGAGAGAGAGAGAGATATGTATAACTGCAAGCGCGCTTTTGATAACTGGCGGATTTTGATTCAGCAGGAGAGATGCATCTTTCGTTGATTATATGTCACTTCACTGTAAACACGGAGATGGTTTCTTGACGCTCGGTGGGTTAATAAACACTAGTTTTGAGGCTGATGATGTAGAGAGCGGATCCGGTGTGTGGGTAATACAGAGAGTACACTCCGAGGCTCGGCTGTGTGTTAACGACACTGTTAAGCATTGTTTGCCGAGCTGGCGCGCGCGCCGACTGTTTGCGAGAGCGGGAAGAGAGAAAACGGAAGTTTTAGAATCTGGGGATGCTTCGGTTTTTGCTGTTGCCTTTGATTTACGCGTGTCATTGGTGATGAAGTTTGGTCGGCGGGTTGCTGGTGACTGATAGTTTTATGGATTGTTGAGTTTTTGGAGATTGAAGTTGATTTTATTTGGTAATAGAAGTTTAGGTTGCGCGCTATCGATTAGTTAGTGATGAAAGTTGCGATTATGGAACTATTATTTTTAGTGGCTTATTTTTCGACCGATATAGTTTTTTACTTTTAGTTCTAAATAAAGCTTTTTTCTATACGAGCTAGTTCAATATTGTTGAAAGTAACGTTCTGATGACGTGAAACGGATGAAATTTTTCATTTTTTATTAACGAATAGATTTTACGAAAATAGATTCATTATTAGATAAATGAGACTATATTTAGCGACCTAAAAAACGCACAATTCAATCAATTAACAATAGATAAAAAAAAATAAAATAAATTTTAAATTTCATAAAAAGAAATCACGATTATTCAGCTATCACCGTGAATCTTCACTATTTAAAAATCAAAATTAATTCCAAATCTAAACTCACAACAATATCAAATCACTCAACACCGCTCAGTCAAAACCCACCGATCCACGTCAATCCTCACCAAACCACCCACAAACCAAAGCCAACCCAGAGCCCCAACTCAGCAACCTCCAGCACACCAACCTCTCTCCAAAAAACCCAAAAAAACACAACGAAAGAAGCGCAGCCAGACGAGAAGAAGAAAGAAAGGAGTACAGAGAAGAAAGAGAACCGGCGGTCCGCGCGGGCCGCGAAAGACTAGGCCGTCGTCGTCTGGCTGCCGCGCGCTCGGCTTTCATTCACGTACAGCCCCGCTTCCTGCTTCCGATCCTCCCCCGCTCTCCAGCCGCCCCCGAGCTTTTCCGTACACGCGCGCGTGGGCGGCCTCTCTCTCGCCTTTGTTGACGCGTAGTCGCGCCGAATTTTTCTCTCTCCTGTATATCTCGGAAAAGCCGCGAGGAATTCGCTTGTAGGCACAGGTGAATGTGTGTCTGAGCGCGTGCTGTAGAAAGTCAAGCGGAGACGTGTGTGGATATACACGTGCGCGAGTTACGTATAGAGCTGGGAGCCACGCGAATTTTCACTTCCGGCTGTCTAGAAAAGTTTTCACTTGCGCGTCTGGTCGATATATCGAGCGATGGTGTGCGTGTGTTGGAGGAGTGTGCGACGCTAGAGGCTTAAGTGGGAGTTCGTGCTTCGGCTGTCAAGGGGACGTGGGCTTATTTTTTTGCGCGCGCGCGGCTCGCTCGGCAAAAATTTTAGTGGATTTTTCCGCTTTTTTAGCTCTCGGGGAGGTTTTTTTGGGGATAGGAGTGATTTAATGCGAGCGATTAGGTCGTTAGTTGTTTTAATGTTTTGAGAGAGTTTTGAAAAACGGGCGATTGAATGTCGCTTTGTTAATGAGTTTCAGCGTATTGGCAGCTATTACGAAGCTATTGATCTATGACTCTTGCTTTCTCGGAGCTGCAATATTGTCACCTCATCGTTTCCATGATGTCATCGCTAGCGTGAATTTGCTTTTAATTACCCTCCCCTCCACCTTTTCCTAATACAGTTCAAACTAAAAAAAAACTTTAAACACCCAAAATTACCTCTCTCCAATCACTATAAAACAAAGCAAAAAAAATTCTCATCTAATCCCACTCAACACCACTTCCAAGCTCAATCCAATCTCCCAGCGCTAACCCAAGCCTTAACCCAAGCAGCTCCAGCCAATTTTAAAACAAAAAGCCTCATCTCCTCTCAAGCTCCATACCCAGCCAATCCCCGAAGCCGACATCATCGAGATTCCCCGTATACACACTATAACCAGAGAGAGAGAACAGAGCCGCATCGGCTTTCCGCGAGCTCGTATAAATATATCCAGGAGGCTCGGCACGAAGGCCGAATCGACTACGCGATGACTGACTACATGCGCGCGCGCGGCGATGCTCGGAGTCATGAATGAACGCGAGCTCCGATTCATATACTCGCTCTCGCGCGCGCTGTAATATCAGCGCTCCGACTATTTTTGGGCTCTCACGGCCTGCATCGATATCGCTTTTCTCCTAGCTTTTGAGCGAGTTTATTTTTAAGTGGTTGTGTAGCTAAGCTGGATTCTGGAGTTTTTAGATGGGATGGGATGGTTTTGGGGTGAGGAAGGAATTTTTTATAGTGAGGAGCGATCGATTTTCGGGACGGGGGTTATAATTGATGATTCAGCCGGTGAGCCGGGGAATCCGGTTGATTGGCGTGAACGTTTCATTGGCGAACGTGGGCTGGTTAATGCGGGGTTCGGCTTTAGCTTGGTTTATAGTTAGTTTTTTTTAGGAGGAAAATTGGGATTTTGAATGTAGAGAAATTTGACGGCTTGAGTAAGCTGTATTTATGGAGAAATACTGTATTGACGATTAACTCTGAAAAGGAATTCATTTTACTCGCGTTTACAAAATTAATGTTAATAAAATTAGTACCTGATAAATCTTCAAGTTAAGTAAGAGATTTCGTTTATTTTCGAACCCACAATAAAATTTAATGTTCATTGATATAACCACATAATTTCTAAAATAAGACTTGTTAATACACAATTTCATTCTTCTTGCTATTTTTATAAAACCCTTTAACGATACATGAAAATACTTTACGATGCATTTTTAGTTTTAAAATCTGCCGAGTGTATTTATTGCTCAGAATTAATTCATGTTCCTTTCCTAAATGAAACCTGCAGCCACTTCACAGCTATTTGTACATTGAACAGACCGCAAAAACAAATGTAAAAATATTCGTGGTCAATAAAAGCATGCAATATTATAAAAAGATGGCTATTCCAAGTATCTACTTTACAAAAACTCCCACGCTTATGCATATCTTTATAAAAATATTTATAATTCCAGTTATGAAATAACAAAGTGTTATTAATACACTCTACTCTATGTTTGAATGACAATTAATTTATATTACAAATATAAACAAATCAATAAAAACTCACCTTTACTATTTAATTATCCCAGGAAATCAGCAAATCAATCTCAGCAAAATCTCTCGAAACTCTTCCTCCTCCGTACCGCCAAACCCTCACATAACTCTCCGCACCAACTCTGAAAAAAAAAAACACAATCGATCGCTAAAATAAAGACGAAACTGCCAAAGGCTTTCCTCGCGTCCAGCTACCACATTTACAATCCCTCCCCCTCTTTCGTATAGCTTAACTCTCCGCTGCACAAGCCAGCTCTTGGCTTTCTTTTTGCCACCCCACACGTGAAATCGAATCTAGCCTCGCGCGACTGATCCGCCAAACAGACGCATATATACACAGTGGGATGGCTTTCGAAGGGAAATCGCTCGGAATTTATTGCCGAGGGTGTATGTAACGTGGCTTATGGATTTTGTCGTGGATTTTAAAATAGAATTTTCGAGTACATAAGGCGGCTCGCGCGCGCTCATTGAAATAAAAGCGGCGATTGAAGCGGTTAACTCGGCATTATAATAATATACAGTCAGGGATGAGGAATTCCTGGAATGAATCATCAGCGAGTGAGTTCACTTCCTTGGGAAGAGTAGAGGCTTCCCGGACCTCGGAACTTTTTAAATTGAGAATAAACTCGCCTGGGAGTTTG
>JAPYZB010000380.1:0-28997 GCA_030522745.1 Eupelmus kiefferi | reverse complement strand
ATATAATAAGCTTTTTATAATTAATATGCCTACTCGCTTTCAAATAAGTAGATTAAAAATAGACCCAAAACAAAAACGTGCTTAGAAATAAAACACAAAAATCTAAAAATCTTTCAAGAAACATCAGTCCAACAAGAACAAACAAACAAAGCCCACCAAAAGCAGACTTCCCTTTTTCTTAAAAATGTATCCAACCCACGGCCAACAAAGCACCCATCCCATTGTTTCGCTCATCCCTCCCAACACAACAATACGCACGGCATTTTCCCAGAAAATTTTTCTCCTCGCCCCGTCGCCCTCCGGCGCTCTGATTTTCCCTTTTCAAAAGCCTGCAGCCGCGCAATCAGAATGCAAGACACGCCGGGCGCAAAATTCACGCGATATATGCAAATCACGACTTTCCTCTCTTCTCACGCTCCTATCGCTAATTTTCAGCGTTCCCCGAGCTTTCACGTATACACATAATGCGCAGTCGAAAAAAATGCGAAGCTCGGCCTCCGCTCGGCGTTTATTGTTCTAAGCGCCGGAGACGCGCGCGCGTTTGCCAGTCTCGTGCGCGTCTTGTTTCTTTCTTCGCAAGCTCCTTCCGGCCTCGAGATTTTTTAATGACTCATACGAATTCCCTGGAAAATGGTGCGTAGTTTTTTTTCTCGAGGGGAGGTTGAGATGCTTTGCTGTGCTGGCTTTTCGTTGGGTTGATGAGTTTTTTTTTTCTTGGAGAATGGATTCTTTTTGATGCCGTCAGAGGCGATGGCGTTTACGATTATTGAGGGCAGGTGGGGGTGTCGAGTAGGTGATTTATTGATGGATAAATGGTGGATAAATTTGTTATTGAGACTTTTTTATTTGCAGGGTTTTATCTGTGAAAAATCATGGAGTTTGAAAGGTTCAGTCGTGGAATACGTGGTATCATATTATTTAGCAGCACTACTTATACTACGATTTTAGGATTCTTTCATTTAGGCACCTATCATTAATTCCATTATTTCGGATTAATGTATTGCTTATGTTATAGATGAATGTAATAGTTTAAATGAAAAGACAACCGCTTTTAGCGATATCAACTCAAGATTTTGAACTGTTAAATTCTATCAGCATAAATGTGGTAAATTTTCAAAAAACCAAGAGTCTAAATATGTTGGAAACGAAAAAGCTCTGGCTAATAACGTTATAAAAAATACGTCACATAAAATAATGAAAATAAAATTTCCATTATTAGAAAAAAAAAAATAATTAACCGTTACACCACTCAACACTATCTTCACGACTCGCTGATTAAAAAAAAAAAGATTACAACGACATCGACTCCTACTTCCAAAACCACACCATACCAGCAGCACACGAAGAAACCGCAAGCTCGCCGCAAAAAGCTCGTCGCAGAAACAAGAAAGAAGCCGCAAGTTCACTTCTGCCTCCTCCCTTTTCTTCGCGGCTAATCGTTTCCCGACAAATTTAGCGCCGCGTGGAAAAAAGAAGAGAAAGAGAAAGACGGGGAACGCCGATAACGTCGAGAAAAGCTCGCGAAAGTCGCGATGACAGCGCGCGCGTATGCGGCTAACGCGCGAAACGTTGTTGCGCCCGGCTATTTTCGTCGAGCGCGCGAGCGAGGCGTAATTATAAGCTTGCACGTGTGCGCTACAATGAGAGTTAGAAGCTAGAGCTCGTGTGTGTGTAATAGACGTGCGAAGCTTTTTTTTTTTTAATGAGCCACGTGTGAGCGTTGTTTCCAGTGCAAGAAAGTTTTCGGCTCGAGTGAATTTATTCTTTAGCGTTAGAGTTTTTTGTCGCTGGCGAATTGCTAGGTCGTGTTATTGTTGAAGTGAATTGGTGCGAGTACCGTTGAGGAAGTAAACCAGGGTACGGTGGGAAATGGTATTTACGGTCGTGAGATAACTTTCGTGTGCAGGCGCACCCTGCGTCTAAATTAGAACTGTCAGGCAACTTGAGAATATTCTTTTGAAATATCTGTGAAGTGTCCGGAAACATCACAGATCAATTCTGAAAAAATGGCAGTTCTTTGTAAAAGGAAAAATTCGTATTTGCGTTGTAAGATCTGAAGACAGTTTTCAAAAGATCTGGGGCTACGGAGTAGTAATAAAAATTGTTCGTAGTAATGTTCTCGAGATCTGACGATGAGAGGGAAAATTTTAAAATCAATAGCTAGATCGTTAAATATTTTCATACTTCGAAAATAGCTTTTGAAATAGCTAAACTATTTTGAGTATTCGCTTTTTTGATTAGATAATACATTTTTACTGCATAAATACTATATGATCCGTATAGAATTATAAAAAATTAGTTATAAATTATTTCAACGATATTTTTCTATTATTCTTCAGGTAAGAGTACTATACTAACATTATGTTAAAACCATTATTAAAAAATAAAAAACGTAGCTTAAGCATTCATTAAAAATTAACGAAGTATTGTTATATTTGTTATTAGAGTTTGCCATAATTAATACTTATAGCACTATAAAGAAAAAATTCATAGAACCAATAGTTAATACGGAAAATTAAAATTATCGAATCGTAAAAGTAATTATAAAGAATAACTATTTTTCTAAGTAAGATAAAGCTATTAAAACTTTACTTTGATGTAAGCTTTATTTCCTGCATAAATCATTATTACAAAAGTTAAGGTACATTTTAGTTTATAATTATTTTCTACATATATTGTTGTACGTGATTTTTGGTTATAAAAACATTATAAAATGGGTATAATTAATCCAAAAATGGTATTTTAATATTCTTAATTTATTCCATCATATACAGAATGTTTCAAATCACCATTTTTTTTATGGAGTCAAATATTTGGATATACAAATTTTGTTTCTATCTATACACTAAATGTAAGATTTCAATTGTTACCAGCACAAAACTAAATATTTATTCTATCAAAATAATAGTATAAATCTCTTAGTCATTAAATGAAACTGAGTAAATCCTCAATTCACGCGTTACCGTTTAGAACGAATTAAAAGAAATCCTTTAAATTATATTTTTAAATTGTACATTACCTATGTAACATCAAAATTTGCGTTTTTTTTTTTTTGTTTTTAATTATTCATTGTTAACATAACTTTGATGTTCTACAACATGGCATTATACAAATTAGGAAAACTATTTTCTATTAACTGTCATAATTCTAAGTTATTTAAAACCTGCTTTCTAGCTCGATGTCTCTGTTCTTGTTTGATCAAGAAGTTGTGATAATTGTTCTGCGTCTGTGACTGGAAGTGAGCATACATGGTGATGACAAACGTAAGCTGTTGCACGTCCATTCTGCTGCTTCATTTTACTTATAACTTCGTTTTTACGATACAAAATATTATCTGTATTCTCGCCATCAGCCAGCATTATTATTTTTCCTGGCACTAATTTATTCTGAACTATCCTTAGCATCTTTTTAGTGTCTTCAGCATCTTTTTTACCTACTATGTAAATCTGAAAATGAATGTAATTTTTATTAAGTATTGAAATAAAAATATCTCTCTTAATCATACTTTATATAATAGATTTAAAAATATAAATAACTACCTGCGTAGTAGAATCAATAAGGTTTACTAAGGCAACTACCAAATCTGGACATGCTAGAGGCAATCGTGTCAAAACATCTCGCATAGAACTTAAAAGCCGGCCTGCTCTCTCAGATAATTCTGAACGATCCAAAATCGCAGCTAGCCTAACTAAATTTCCACCAGCAACAGAATTTCCAGATGGTTCTGCAGCATCTTGTTCTAGAAATAAATTTTTTTACAATATTTTTACATAAATTATCACATTTAATAAAATTTACGTAATTGACGCATTCTTAATTACAAGCTGTACATTACTTAGAAAACATCTTTCATTATAAAAATATTGATATTAAAACTGAAATTATTTCCATTTACTTATTAATAATGTTCTTTAAGTGACACGTTTAAAAAGCAAAAGATTCTCAAATTTTACTCATAGTTTTTCTCATAAGCGTTATTATGTCAATGTCAATAAGCGGCTTGCGCTTGCAAAGCTTGGTTGTAAACCGTTAACTCGTCTATACCGCTCAATAACACTGAGCAGACGCCTCTATAAATATTTTGACGTATTTATGGAGACGCATCTTTCGAGATAAGTTCCTTGCGCGTTCGCGGGGCCATGTGCGCCAGTCGTATTTATTTCAAGGTCATTCTAGAAAATCACGTACCATCCTTAAGACGAAGAATAACCGAATTATCGTCCAAAGTCGTAGAGTAGTAACCGCCATTCTCGGTATCCCAGAAAAGGTTGTCTTGAATGTCCTGCAACTCCTCTGCGAGCTCAAGCCAGTGAGTGTCGAAATTAACCTCGTAAAGATCGATAAGTGCTCGGATCACGAAGGCGTAGTCCGATTGGAATGCCTTGATCGGTACGCTCGTTTGGGCAATCTGATTGTTCTCGTCGCGGTAGCAGCTACGGAGCAGGATTTTATTGTTTTTATCGTAGAGGTAACGTTCGATAAACTTGGCTGCCTCTTCGGCGTACTCGATGTATTTGGGATTATCCAGAGCAGATGCTGCATGCGCTAAGCCACTAATCATGAGACCTGGAGAACGAAATTGTATGAATACCGCATTTTATAAGAAATAAAAATATGTATGAATAATTGACAGATTTTTACCGTTCCATGCTGTAACAATTTTATCATCCAAGTGGGGCTTAGGTCTGTTTTTACGTTCTTCGAAAAGAATGTTCAGAGATTCTTGTAGATATGATTTGGTAGTATCAACATCGAGTTTGAAATATTCTGCAGTTTCAGGGATGCTGCCATAAACTATTAAAACATTTTTATCTATCAATTCTCCATGTGGGTCCTGAATGTAAATATGAAAAAATCATTAGAAAAATTAATTGACGGAAAAATAATTTTTAAAATTCCAAACAAACCTGGTGTGGCTGAATATTGCCTCCTGGTTTCACATTGTAGTGATGACAGAATACGTCGGACAATGTTGTACCTTTCTCATCTGAAATTACTTTTTGTAAAAGAGATTCTACTTCCTCGTATGTCCATACGTAAAATGCACCTTCTTTCTTCTCAGTTGCGTCATGGGTTGGAAGAGAGTCGGCGTCTTCCGCACTGAAAAATCCACCTTCCTATAACAATTAAAAATCTTGCTAAATTCTTTGAAGATTATTGACTTTGAAGGAAGATAATGCCTTAAATAATTTCTTACGGGATGTCGCAATTCACGAACTACGTAGGTTACTATGTCATTAGTTATCTCCGCAAAGAACGGATCGTTTGACGCTAAATAAGCCTCTGCGTATGATCGTAAAAGTTGTCCTTGATCATATAACATTTTTTCAAAATGCGGTACATGCCATTTTTCGTCTACAGAGTATCTTGAAAATCCCTTTTTGATAATTTAAAATAATGTATAAATGATTAATAAATTATTTATAAAATAATTATCAATAATACACCGGCGTATAAAAACTTTAAATAAAAATTGCATTGAAATGTATTCTTACCTGCCCAACGTGGTCGTGAATGCCGCCGTTAGCCATTTTCGTTAAACTATGTACACACATATGCAAGCACTGTTTTCCAACTTCAGACGTTGGATCTCTTGCGTACATTAAAAACAAAAAGTTGAAATTAACCGGTTGAGGAAACTTGGGTGCACCTGAAAATCCTCCAAACCTAGATTCAAATCCATTTGACATTTGTTTCACACAAGCCATTGCACAGTCTATTGTTGGAATGTCACCCTTAAAATAATAAAATAATGTTTTTAAATTAAAGGCATATTATAATAATTTCAACCCCGCAATGAACACTCAAATATACCTCAGTTCTAGCTTTTGTTTCCACTGATTCCCTGAGTGCATCAAGAATTTTTAAACCTAAGTTTTCAAACTTGTCCCTCTTTTCAAGCCACTGAAAAATTTATTAAGTTCAAAATTATTTTTTATGCAAATCGTTAAAAATTAATCTTAGCTTTTAAGTTTATCACCAAATATTTACATTTATGGCAAGATTTCCTAAGATTCTTTTAAAACCTTTTTGTCCATATCTATCAACTGGAGGGAAATAAGTTCCACCAGTGATTGGATTAAGATCTGGTGTAAGAAAAACGCTCATGGGCCAACCTCCATGTCCCGAAATGGACTAGTAAAGAAATATAATAATTATTAAATATATTTTAATTGCAAATTTTTAAATATGTATTTATCAAGAGTATTCTTACCTGTATAAAAGTCATGTAAACTCTATCGATATCAGGTCTTTCCTCTCTGTCTACTTTAATATTTACAAAGTATTTGTTCATTAATTTTGCAATTTCAGGATCTTCAAACGATTCTTTTTCCATTACATGACACCAATGGCAAGTAGAGTAACCAACGGATAAAAATATTAATTTGTTTTCGCGACGAGCTTTCTCAATAGCTTCTTCTCCCCATGGATACCAATCCACGGGATTAGTTGCATGTTGCAAAAGGTAAGGAGACTTTTCAAAAGCGAGTTTGTTTTGAGGTTTTTGTGCCTGATTTCCCGCGTCAGAGGATGATGAAGCCATTTTACTATGTATTGTGAAAGTTGCCAGTGGTTGCTTTGTACTAAACAAATTTTTTATTAGTTAAAGACATGAGCTTCGTTCGTTATATTGCAAATTAATCGATTTTTTAAACCAATAATGAATTGATTTATTACGGAGTGTTCTTATTTAAAAAAGATGTTATAAAAATAATGTAACAACGGGAAGATTGAAAGAATATACACTAAGAAGAATCTTTGGAAAAATAAAATACCTAACAGTAAAGTTGCCACAGACTGGAAAATTTGAAAATTTACAATACTTTAGAAGAAATTTTACAAGTGTAGAAAAATTTACGATTTATCTTATAAAATTTCGTATAAAATGTAGTAATTTTTTTTATGTTTTCGATATATGGCAACTTTACTATGTAGTATTGTAATTTTTCCAAAGATTTTTCTCGTAATGTACTATTTTGTTACTAATGAGCCAAAATTATTATCTTAAAGTTTTGAAGGCAGGAGCAAAAGTGGTATTTTTGCCTGTTATAGAAAAAAGATGTTTTTACATTTTTTCTAATAATTTATTATAAAAAAAAAAAAAAAAAAAAAAAAAAAAAAAAAAAAAAAAAAAAAAAAAAGAAACGTCATTCTTGAAATCTTTCTTCTCAATAAATCCCGAGATACACACTACTAGCTGTACTTAATTACTGTCATGAAAACACCCGATTTAAACGATAAAATTCATAGTCGTTTTTAAATAAAAACGTTTCTTAATGGATTAACGCATTATTCATAGAAAAAAATCTATTCTTGTATTTAATTTTTATATAGGAACTTTTTTATTCCATTATATTAAATGACAGACACTACTGCAATTTTTAGTCAAGAAGTTTATTAAATTTGTTTAAACTCTTACTTTATGCACTACCTATACTACTACTATCTATACTACAGTGTATTACTTGTTTATAACACTTAATCGGCTTATACTTTGAGATATGTTTTCAAATAAAAATAGATGAAGTAAGCCGCAGCGGTACGGAATAATACCGAAAAATCATTTACAGACATTTTCTGGTTCATTATATAAAAAATTTTAAATCAGCTTATAAATGAAACATAACTAATCTAGTTTAGAAAGTTTTTAAATAAAGTTTAAAATAATAATATTAATAATAATACTTAAAAAAAAGTAGAAAAGTCAAACTTTTATAGGCTTCTTTTAAAGCAAATAAAAAAATAAATTCTACTTAAAAATGATTTTATTTCTTTTAATTAAGCTACTAAGATGCGTTAACCCACTGTAAAAATGCATATATTAGAATTGAAATTTAATTGAATTTTAATTCACTTTGTATATTAGCGATACGCAAATTAGCTAGTTGGTAAAAATATAAGCAATAAACCTTTGTAAAATGATTTTCACATCTGTACATACAGTAAAAAAATTTAATTTACTCACCTAATGTTGGACTCAACTAATGTTATTTTTCTTCCTCTATTATTTACATAATGTTTCGAAAAGTCAGTAACCAATCGAATTGTTTGAAGGTAACATCGTCCCCAAGTCATAACATGAGATAAATGCTTGACAAACTTTGTAAGGCGAATCTAGCAATAATCTAAAATAAATAAAACAGTAGAGATTTTACAACCGTTAACATGATAGTGTACTATTGTAATCATTAAAAAGTTAATAAAAATAATTTTTCCCTTAAAACTAAATTATATGCGCTTTTACTTTACATTTTAATTGCTTAATGACAATTTAAATTCTAAAGTGACGTCTGATAATATTATCAGAGAGATGCGGGTCGTAATACTAACAGATCAACGTGGTCGTATGTAAAATTTATTGCAATACAGAAAAAGCGAATTTTTAACCGTCCTAAAAGTATAAAATGTTTTTGTAATACACAAAAACACGTTAAATTTGAAATAAATTAAGACGTAAAAGCTCTTCTTTCTACGATTTATAGAATTTTAAACTCATTTACATAACACGTTTAAAAACAAAATATACACGTCTTTATAAAAAATATATCGCGTATTTTTTTAGTTCTCAAGTTATAAGTACGATTTATGAGAAATTATTAAGAATTAATAAAAATTTGATAGAGAAATCTAATTAAATTTACTTTTGTTGCCAACGTTATATTTGTAATTAGATTAAAAAGAATTTTAAAAATTGACTTTGTTACTTTCGAAAAATACGATACGAAATAATTAAGTCAGAAAATAAAACTTAGCAGCGTGAAGAGCATCCGTAAAATATTCTACATAGTTAAACTTTACACCGATTTAATTATTAGAACTTTGAAATGTTTTTATAAAAGAGAATATCCAGATCCGACGAACTAATGTTATAAATTTCCGTAATTATAATCCAATAAATATTAATTTGTTTGAAAATAGGGCATGTACTACATCTGATCAAATAAGCTTTCAACTTTATCTAGAGCTCTTTGAAACTAATTACAGATTCAAAAACACTGCTGCCAATCTTAGAGTTCCATTATTTCGAATTGTTTATTTCATTTCAAATTTATTAAACTATTTTAATTTATTTGCAAATAATGTCGTTTTCTAAGTATTATAAATAATATATAGATTTTCTTATTATTATTATTGTTTTTAATTCATACAATTCTAAATTTTAAGGATATCAATTTATTTTTTAGCGGTAGTTTCGGCAATATTAAAAAAAAATGCAATTGTAAATAATAAACAATAGTTCACTTAATTAACAAAAGAAAAATGTTCTTATAAACAAAACTATAATATATAATAAATTCTAATACTTTAGTGTTTTGAACTATTCAAAAACAATTAGTTAAGGTATAAAAATAAAAATTTATTCAAATTATTGAATGATAATTTATATAATTAACAACTTATATAATTACTTTGGTTGAGAAGAATTTCATAGATATAAAAATTAAAATTAAAAACAATTATTAGCACATTGTTAAATGTGTAGACACAGTTACACTAATATTTGATTGCATCATAAAAGTTTATTTATAAAATGCATAATCATATAATAATAGTTTTATAAAGCTAGAAAATTAAAAAAATTAAATATGTCAAACGCATGAGTAAGCAATAAAAAAAAAGGTTATGTTCTTAGAAACATTGTCTAAGTACACATCTATGACCATGAAATAAAGTATCTTCAAATGACACAAAACTATGAAATAAGATACGTGAATGCAAATCATCACTTAAAATGCAAGTTTGAAACAAAACTCAATTGTACCTCGTGTTTAAAAACAATTTATGTATCACAGTACTATTATCGATGTAAATTCACAACCCCATGTAAATATCCACGATGTGCTAAAAATATGCACGGAAAAACGTGACTATATTGTTACAAATTTTTGATAAATCACATTAGAGGTTATGAAGAAGTTCATAGCCGGAAAAACATTTACCACTTAACTTTGAAAGTAACAAAAATATATTTTAATATCGAAAGTATTATAGGTTAGAAAATAAATCTGTTTACTTCAATGTTTTTATGATAATCCATCCAAATGTTCATAAAACTGTGCTGTCAATTCAGTAATATCGCAATTACATAAACTTTCATCACTGGTACAACATAAACTTTAAGCAACTATGTAAAATTCACTTCAACATCTGGTGAAAAACAGCTGTTTGGCACTGTTTGCGCATGACATTTGACAGGTACAGGTTAGGTTCGAAGATTGAATAGGTATATTCGCAGATCGTAGCGAGATCGATTGTAAGGTTGGCAATACTGTCTACTTAATTCAAATTTCAAAAAAAACTTTTGATTAGTCCAACTTTTTTAAAAATAATCTGTATAATTTTTTATTTACAGTTCATTTTATTTTAGACAATGGAATAACTCATGTGTTTTTAGAGTTACAAGAAAGTCTCCATGGAACGTACATAAATATTTGTATGTTATCTATATCAACGTTTTATTAATACTTGAACTTGAATAGACGGAAATTTCTAAGCATTTTTATATACCATATACAATAAAATATGAATAAAATAAAAATTTTGTTTAAAAATCATATTCATAAATCTATGACTAACTTGACGAGCTCAAATTTTCTTTATTTTCAGATGTAGCTAAACGAACACACCTTTTAGTTCATGTTTTAAACACTAGAGTGCGCTTAGTATACTTTCTTAGCCAAAGGCTTCTAAAATATCAGTAAGGGCGTATTATTTTCTGCCATTGATTGTCAAGAACAGTGAAATAAGTACAAAATAAACGTTTACTAGTTTTAAAATGTCTAGTACTCATAGAGAAGCTATTCAAAAACAAATCCAACAAGATTGGGCTAATCGAGAATATATAGAAGTAATTACTGGAAGTATTAAAAAAATTACGGATTTCCTCAATTCTTTTGGTAAATTTTTAATGAAGAAACCATAGATATATTTTATAATAATTATTACACAACTGCATAAATTATAATTATAAATTTGTTTTTCGTTTAAAGACATGTCCTGTAGGTCACGCTTGGCAGTATTAAATGAAAAATTAACAACATTAGAACGAAGAATTGAATACCTGGAAGCATGTGTAAGAAACATTTTTATGCTTTCAAATAAAATATTAACAAACAGTTTAGTAAAATAATTTGGATTCTGGTATTACTATGATTTCAGGTAACAAAGGGAGAAACTTTGACGTGAAAAATTGATTAATGGATTTCTTTACTCCAGAATACAGTTTTTTACTTGATACATTGTATATAATCATAAGTTATAAAATTCAAACAATTTAAATAAAAATCAACTTTATTAATCTAACATTTATTTATTTTTACTGCAGTACATGATCGTTTAATTTATTGCAGTACATATTTGTATAACTTTCTGACCAAATATCAAACATAAATAATTCAATTTCATCTGCTACAAATTTAATGGTACTGATTGAAATGTTGATATGCACTTTCTCTGTCGATTGTATATTCATCAGAATAGTCGGGTGTATAGTCTCGGTATGGTGCATTTCTCCATGGAAAGAATTCTCTACGTGGAACTTCATCAAGCAAAAAGAGATTTTTAAATTTGTATTCATGTTTGTGTTTCTCAAGATCATGTTTTAGAACTGAATACAGACAAAAGAAAAATGTACCCCAGCCACTTATCAATACATTCTTTGTCCATGCATGTAAAACACCTCCAGATGCACAAGCTATGAATCATAAATACCATTAGTGCTGTACTAATAAAATAGATACAAATTTATTTACATAAAAGAGATCAATATGCTATACTCTCATACCTCCAAGTACATAATTTAGTTTATCATCCTTCTTTCTTAGTTTCACCATGGCATAAGTAACTGTTGAAAATGCAACAGCCATGCCTGTCATAGGCACAAACCAGTAGCCAAAACAATTCAGAAATTGGGCAGTGTTTGTACAGTGCGAGAATAGTACTGCATCATAGATAGCTACCATAGGCGATGTTACAATTGAATATTTTGCTAATCCCATTATTTTATTGATTGGGTCTTGTCCTTCGGGTTTAGCATAATACTTATAATTACCTAACAGAGAAGTTATAAATCCTGCCGGCATGATGGAATCTGAAAATTAAATTTATTTTCAAATTACTATGCTTAATATAGAGATACATAGTACATTTTAGGTTAAGTTGATAAAAAATTGTAATATGTAAAAATTGTAATATATATATATATTGTTTTTAGGTCTGATACAAAATAATTGAACAAACTTTTTTAAAAAAATATAACGAATCATAATTTTTATTGTTTGCAAATTTTATAAATGAAACATAAAAAAAACATACTAGGTACTAACCAATGCAAAGTATAATAAATAAAAAAAAAAAGAAGCAAAATATGTTGGACTATTAGAGTCTCCAAAATATACAATTTAATAAGCGTAATGTAGAAAAAAACGTATTTACTTTACGATTATACTCGAGGACTAGAAACTATTAGGTGTGCGATCCTCCATCCGATCAGCTGGGAATGTTATGTAACGCGAACCAATCAACAGCTGTCTTTAAGATCTTCAACCTATCAGATGTGAGGTTTGCCCGTTCCAAGAGAATGAAACGTTCAATAATAGTCTGCTCTAATACTCTCAATAGTACTTCGGAGAGACAACAATTTTTTTAGAAAATTGTAAGAAAATGTTTCGCGTTATTGCTACGCGGCTCAATTCTCAGGTATTAAAATTTTCAATAAACATTAGACGATTTGGCAACAAACGATAAAGAAATAGAAGAGATTTTCTTCATAAATAGTGGGATAACCTATTTTATTATTTTTTTTTTTTTTGTTACAAGTTTTTTGTTTTTATTTTATTCTTTGAAATCACAGAGTGATCATTTAATTGACAAAATAATATTTTTTAAGAAGTATTATAATAACAATATTGTGTAGTTATTGTCATATAATTTCTGTATTTACAGGGATCTACCAAAATTTTAAATCGAAATCTTGCCTCTGGTGCAGCCTCTGGTGCAGCATCCGATAGTGGTACTTCGAAACCCAAAGCCAGTCCACCTGTACAAGATGTACCAGGATTCACAAATGTAGTAGTAAATGTTCCTGAATATCGTAAGTTTGATTGTATTATATATTATATTTTTTAATATTACTCATCAATACAAGCATAATTCTTAAATTATTTTTTCAAATTAATAACAATAATAATAATATGTAGCGACAATTTTATATAAAGGTTTTAATAGTAGATTTATGTTATAGCTGTAGGATTTGCTGGCGCTGCAAAAGATAAGGAATACAAAAATCCTGAATATTTTTGTTATCATGTGGATTCCTTCGGTGATTCAATGGTGGAGTTAGAAAAATATAGATTACCTGCTCCATCTAGTAAATCAAAAGCAAAGAAGTAATACTTAAAATAATGAACAAGTAAATTTTTGAACTGAATTTCTTTTATTATAGTTCTAATTACAGATAAAAATATCTTGTATAATATGTATAAATTTTAAAATAACAAATTAAATAAGTTCAAATATTTAAATAAATTGTATACATTTATTTACTAATTTAATTTATAAAAAAATATTATACAAAACTATTAAAGCTATTTTTAAGTACTTAAAATTTCTTGCAGCAGTTTTATAACTAGAATTTTTTTAATGAAATTTGAACATTTCTTTTGATTAAGAAAATAAATTGCATGATTATAAAAATTTAATTTTCTAATTGACTAGTACCTTACTAAAATAATATGAATTTATGACAACTAATACACTAAAGTAAAAATGATACTAAATTTTTTGAAGTTTATATTGTAAAAATATAATAAAAATCATATTTTTGTTACAAACTATTTAAATCAAAGTCGCTTTGCTTTAAATTCACTTATAAAAAAAATTTCATCATTCTTATTCAAGCGCATAACTTCCCCTTTCAGACCACATGAGTCTTTATATTTATTTATTTTCTATCTTTAAACCCAAACAAAAACCCACTCAAAACATTCTACAATATCGACAAATCCCATCCCACAACCATCCAAACACACAGCACACTCACATCCCAATCGCGAGCCTCTCAACGACACCTACCGGGCCCCGGCTCAACCCGCCTCTATCAATTCCTGCTCCAAAATGCGTATATATAATCACCCAACACACAGAGCGCGATTGCCGCGCGCGCGCGCGCAAAGGAAAGGGGGAAAAAATAAAGGCGCGCGCGCGCGCGCGCGCTGGATGCTCCAACCTGCTCCGCCGCGGCACAAAGCAGCAGTATTTATCAACAACGCGGCGAGCTGGCCGGTCGTCGCTCTGTTTATACGCGCCGTTCAACGAAACTGCGGAATTCCTTCGTCTCTCCGCGCCTGTATATACCTGGAGCTTTCCGCGTATACACAGCAGTTCGTCTTCCTTCGCCGCACCGTCAACTCGAGAGCCTCAAGATTGGAGGAAGAAGCCGCGCTCTGCTCTCTCCGCACAGTGTGTATATATACCTATATAGAAGAGAGGACAGAGAGAGGTTATAAAGGAGAGAGCGCGAGTGCGTGCGTACGTGGTGAGCGTAGCGTACGCCTCTGATATACATCATGCGTAGGTGCACGTCGACGCTCCTCAGGGCGGCCGCCCGGAGCGGCAGCCTCGTCGAGGGGGCGGCCACACAGAGGAGGATCCTGGCGCCGGTCTGCGCTGCGCCGCTCAAGGATAGCTTCCAGTGAGAATTTATATATATATAGTTTTTTTTCTTGGGTTTCTTTATCTTCTTCTTTGCGCGGACGAGGCGGAGCTGCGTGTTTTTTTGGGTTCTTTTTTATAAGCGTTGAGGGAAGACGGTTTTTAATGTATTCGCTGATTTGCAAGTGGCTAGCGGCCGATTAGTCATTGTATAATGTTCGTGTGAAGTTTCGGTTTTGAGTATTAAGGTTGTAATGGGGTGATTCTTATTGCTGAATTTTTTTTATGATGACTGATTGAAAAATTCCTTGTTTATTTATTTTTATTAAGGTTGTGTGCGCTTGGTTATTGCTTTTATAAACGGCGAGTAAGTAGCTAGAATTGCCTAGACAATTAAAACGTATATTGACCAATTGGAGTGAATAGGCAATGAATAGTGGCAGAGTGGTATTGATTAAATTTTTAAATATGTTCGGTTCGGTTCGAAATGTTCTTTCTGTATAAAAGTTGATAATTATGATTAAATATTAATATGTAACTCATTAACCGATTTGTTAGCTTCGTCAAGAAATCAAGTTGATTTGTGGTAGTACCAACGTTTGTCAATCAATAGGTTTTTCTGTAGCGAAATAATCTTGCCAAAAGTTTCCTTACCTGTCTACTTACATATTCATGCATTTACATATTTATAGTTCAAATTTTTTAAAGATGAATTTTGATATTTTTACGATACTTATATATGAGAATCTTTATATTTTCTTAATAGTTTTTTGTTGTTGACTTGACTACATTAACTGCTTATTGACATTTTTCGTGAACAATTTTAATAAAACTGCAGTTTTTTGTGCAATGTAAATGAATTTTTTTTACATAAAAGCGTATTAGTCTGGTAAGATATTTTTAGAGCAGTGTTCAAAATATCATCCTACGCAAAAAATGTATCCTAATATACATAGAAATATGCCTAGGAATAGCAAAAATCTTCAAAGTAAACAATTTTACCTTGCTTATACACTGTTTTAACGAATTAGCAGCATTACCGTCAAGTACTAACTTTCTACTTTTCTAAAATTCAACAGTGAAAAATACACAGCTGTCCAAGCCATACCCAGGCGTCTTTTCTTATACAAACACAGAAATTTCTCATATTCCGATAAGATAAAAAATCTGGAAACTCTCTTAAACTATATTTAAATAAAATAGTTTCAGTGCTTTTCAAACAATCCAGTACGCCTATATAGCAATACAGAATAATCCCACCAAAGAGAGCGTAAAACTCAGCAATTACCATTTAAAAAGATAAAGCCTCGCGCGCACCATAATTTAAAATTTCGAACAGCCCGTAAATTACAAATGAAAATATCCAATTAAAGCACACGTGCCGTGCGAGTAAACACTGTTACGCTATACACATCTCCGACACCATCCGTTAAAAAAAAAACAAAGCAGCCGCATATTATTTTCCAACGCTCGAGTAAAAAGAAACCAGCTCCTATACATACATACACACATACACATCCTCCACGCTCGCATTATCCAATCGCGAGTACACTTAAACTCGCTCCGGAATCCACATCCACTCGGCCGCTTTATAAATAGCTCAATTTTTTCACTCGATAGGCTTGCAGTCGGCCACCGCTCGGCTACTTATGGAATAAATTTATCTTCCGGTGTATGCAAACGCTGGTGACAGCCCATAAAGTAAGCTCGTTGGCTCGATCATTGACACACATACATCGGGCTGGGTATATAAGCGCGGTTGTCTACGAGGCGAATCGCGAGCTGGAGTGTTGAGAAAGCAGAGGAGACGGCTGCGCGAATGCCGAATGATTTTATGCTATTTCCGACGGTATCTGGATGTAATCGGGTGGTTTTATGGATAGTTTGGCGAGACGTTTGCGCAAACGGCGCCGGAGCGAGCTTTGGATTAAGACTGATATAGTTGATTCGTGTTTGCAGCGTTTTTTTTTTATTCGTTATTGTGTCTTGGAATTAATGCGCCAATTAATTAAGGCTTATTTTAAGTTATGTGCTTTTTCCCATGCGATTATTTATTAGATAATTTTGAAAATTTAATTGCTCGTAGCGCCTGTAATTAAGTCTTGGAACGCTGGAGATTATTAATAAATTAAAGTTTATGAGTTAAGTGGATGCTTAATTATGCCGCATCAAGTTTTACATAATCCTCTTCAATCATTTTGTCATATCTATTTAGTGCTCTTCATGCGCTCCGCGTTTCCCCTATGTATTATGCATTTATCTCCGATAAAATAGTATTTATATAGCTCTGCAACGTGTTTGAGTTCTATTTGTAGATTTTTGCCATTTTTTTTATTCAGTGTTTTTAGTAGAATCTGCCTTAAGTTAGGAATTTGCATGTCATTTTAAAAATAGTATGCAGTTTGCACTTGTGTGCATCCGTTTTAATAATAAACGTCATCTTCCTGTGTTTGTGCGATAAACTTGAGTCTTTCATATAGTAAACGTCGATCTTTACATGTTATTTTTAGTGCTTTAGTTTATTTTACCTAATTTAACATTAGAGAAAAATAAGTTACTCATGCTTTTACCAAACCATCAGAAACGAAAAAGCACAAATAAGTTTTATCTGTAGAGTAATATTAAAATTAAAAATATCAGCTTTTATGTAATAACAAGATAAGATGCGTAGGTGTACGTGCCTTGCTTCGTCAATGTGCAAACTTACTATGGGCAAAATATCGAAACAAACGATGAAAATTAAGAGTCAACGCGTAACGAAAGATAGTACAACTATTTAAATTTAGAGATAACACTTTAATTTTGATATAATGGCACGAATATTTTCAGGCTGATAATCAATAAGAGAAAATTATATTTCATATATGTACTGTGTTACGAATAAAAGTAAAATTTGGAAAGGTTGCCCACCGTTCTGAATTTTTTGTTTAAAAATGGCATTATCTTTATCTAAATCATAAAAAATTTAGAGAACCGGTTAAAAATAACGTGACGATGTAATAGAACGTGCAAAGTAGTTGTTTACTATGCTTCACAATCGAAATGCGCAGCAACCTCGACTTGTTTGTAACGTATGAAACACAGCAATAACTGAATAGTTATAAATAATTACGCCAGATAAGATTGAATTAGACACCATACGATCATGAAAAAAAACAATGTTTTTCAGAAATCCTTTTCCTCTATCAAATCCCATTCGCACACAATCTTAAAAACACCTATAAACTAGAACTCACGCTATTATTCACCAAATGTCAAACTGAAAAACCTAACATTTATCTGCGCGATTATACGTACATTACTAAAAATCCTCGTCACTAGTTATTGAAAGAAATCCTGAAGGTTTACGAAAACCTCTTCCAAATTACCATAGATAACATTGATACTCCTGCTGCATTTCCAAATATAGCGCTATTGTACTAGCAAGAAAGGCAAACTAAAAGCAAATTACACGCGAGCGTTAGACCACGGCGATTCTCAATGGGCATCTTGTCTCATTGTGAGAACTGAAATACTTAACGTAACCTTCTCTATTCGTTGTCATTATAATGTCTCGTCGACGTATATAGTCACGTAAGCGTCAGCGAATTCGTCAGTTTGTCTCGTGAGTTTTAACGCGGGGATTGACTCAGAAAAATTATATCGTACAAATACTTGTCTTTGTTTTTTATCAATGGGAGATTATAGGTGCGTGCGTAACGTCTTAAGCTGTTTATCGGTGCATTCGGTGATGTGCTTTGCATTGTGGGTTATCTAGACGGAAGGTCGTTGGGCTTGAAGAAATTTCAAGTCGGGATGATTTTTGTTTGTTATTTGAATCGGAGGGATTGGGCTAATTAGTGCTTATTAAAGTTAATGCTAGGATTGAGATAACACTTGAATGTTGACTTATTTTTTGTTTTGTTTTTAACTTGAAATTTTTTTAGACGAAAGTTAAATTTTAGAAGAAAAATTGTATTGTAAAACTTTTATGCAATTTGAAGCTACTTAGATAACATTTTAGTTAAGTAAATATGTAATTTAATAAACGATATATCTACAATTGTAATAAAAAATGTCAGCCTTATTTTATGATTGAGAAGTGTAAAACTTGAATCAGATTTTCAAAGTTGTTAAATATTTGTGTTACCTTTAAATAAAGCTCATACGAGAATTTTGTCTTTATGACTGCAATTTTTCATGCTGGCTTCAAACTTTAAAGTAGCATATTTAACAAAACGATTAAGTCGAATTGCATTAAGACATCACTAAAAAATTCATTGATAAGCATATTTTTCCAACAGATAAGAATTCTGTTTTTCGTTTATACGTAAAAAAAAGCAGCATTCAAGAGCTCAACGACATTTAAAGCCATATACTTTATCAAATCCAAACCAGACAATTAACACAAAAGCACTAAAATTTACTCTCGACCAACAAAAAATTCTCTTCCATCTAACGCACGCGCTCGTCCTAGAATCGTTGACCTCGTGAGCATTCGTCGAGTATCGGAATCCGCGCATATATACTTTCTAAATTTTCATCTTCCATCCATACAAACGACACTTCGCAAAGTCACTTTCACATTTTCATTTTCAACGCGCATACTTACGTCGAACACTGAACACACGTGGCGAGCATACTCATACAAAACTATATTTTAACCGGTTGGATTTTTATTATTGCAGGACAAATGACCGTCAGGTGCACTCGGTGGCGCAGACCAGCTGGGTGACCACCAAGGACGAGAGTCGCGAGATGATGGCCCTCTGGCCGGATGTCGTCAGGGACCTGACGGAGGCTGGCAGGCACATGGACATTCCCGAGGCTACCAAGTGGATGGCCAAAGTACGAGTTTTTTTGTCGTTGAATTGAAAAAGTTGCGCTGATAAAGATGATGATTGTCTTATTTGTTTTTTTTTTGTTTGAGAATGTTGATGTATTTTTTGAATTTATGCGTTCTTTGAGAGTAGTGATATAAGAGGTTTTCAAGAATAACGCTTTGTTTATGAGAGATAATGCATTGTTCTGGTAATTTAAAGTCATTTCGAGGCAAATTTGATGCTAATTGTCTGTAATTTATTTGGAATGTTTCTCTTTGTCATGTAAAAGTGTTTCTGGCGCTAATTTATGTTTGTACGATACTTTAATACGTCACATATATTCACAAACTTTTAAGTAATACGTACTAAAAAATAAATTTTCGTTCTAAAAAAATAATAGCCACATAATGAGTATGAAAATTTCAATCAGAAATCAAACTTACAGGTGTTACAATACAACGTCCCAAGCGGCAAGAAAAACCGAAGTCTGGCATTAGTCTACGCGTACAGGAAACTCGCGCCTCCGGATGAGCTCACAGAGGACAACATCAGGTTGGCGAGAATATTAGGATGGTGCGTCGAAATGGTACGGAATTTTCATTGCAAACTTAAAACTTTTTATGACCGACGACTATATCGTTTTAACGAATTCGTCCTTCCACAGGTCCAATCGTTTTATCTCGTGCTAGACGACATCATGGATCGCTCGCAAACCCGAAGAGGACAGCCGTGCTGGTACTTGCAAAATAATCTTGGACTGTCCGCAATTAACGATGGTATCCTGCTGGAGCAGGCCGCGTATCAGTTATTAAGGACACATTTTAGAGGAAAGCCTTGTTATCTCGATCTAATCGAGTGCTTTCAACAGGTTCGAAATTTTTGACTAATCTAAGAAAATAAGTTGCGATGCCAATTTTAGGGCTGGCATTAATTTCAATGAATTATTCTAGTGTACACTAAAAACTACGCTGGGACAGAAGTTAGATCTGCTTGCAACGAATTATGGTTCTAAACCAGACTTGGATAATTTCACAATGAATCGGTATAATTCAATAGTAAAGTATAAAACGGCCTATTATTCGTTCGTTATGCCGGTGCAGCTTGCCATGTACTTTGTAAGTATTTTTATATTTGTATTATTTTGATAAAAGTTTTTAATTGTTCGATGTTTTTACAATATTTATTATTTTTTGTTCTTTAAATAGGCAGGCGTGAGGGATCTAGAAATGCACAGGCAAGCTAAAACGATTCTGTTAGAGATGGGGCACTTCTTCCAAGTGCAAGATGATTATCTCGATTGTTTCGGTGACCCGCAGGTCACTGGTAAACACGGAACTGATATTCAAGAGGGCAAATGTTCATGGCTCGTTGTTGTTGCCTTACAGCGCGCTACACCAGCGCAAAAGAAGATTTTAGAGGTTTGTTATAAATGATTTCTCATATATATTAATAATAAAATACACAGAATTACTTTTTGTATCCTGAAGATTTATAATTAGAAAGTTTTAATTATAAAGCATGAAACGTAAATTACATTTTTGTTTTCTTCTTTAGTTTTTTTTTTTTTTAATTTTTCAAATCTAATAATTCACGAATTATAATAATGATATATATGTATATTTATAGAAATTTTCGAAATATTAAATTATAATTATTTTCTAAATTTTCAGGAATGTTATGGAAGTGATGATCCAGAAAAAGTTGCTAAAGTCAAGCAGTTGTACAATGATTTGGGACTGCAAATGACATATTCAGTTTATGAAGAAGAGAGTTACAACCTCATCAATACTCATATTCAACAAATATCGCGCGGTCTTCCTCATGACTTATTTTTCAAATTTATCGAAAAGATTTATCGCAGGGATGCATAAAGATAAAATGAAAATGTCCCCATGAAAAAATGTATAATGATAGGTTTTTTACGTTATTTGATATAAAAAAATCAATTTAAAACCGTGATATATTATACGAAGAATGTATGATTACGTCTATTATTAAACTACATATTATGTTTATGTTTGAAGTCAATTAAGTTATAATATAAATTTGTTTTTCTACTAGTTTTATTATTATTATATCTTTTCTGTTTAATACACTTATAATTCAAGAAAAAATATTTTTAAAAAGTTTTCGGCTTAAGATAACAAAATATATATATATATATTTGTACTTATATACATAGTTATAATACAGTTGTCAATTGCAGTTGAAAATGTAAAAATATATACAATTACATCGTACTATTTTTACAACTTATTTCTTTTGTATTTTACGAACCTTTTTCCTGTTCCAAGGTACTTTCTTTTTTAAGTTATTGCGAATTTTTGAACGTACGATTTCTTTTAATTCACGTCTCCTGTGTTTAAATGCATCTTCTTCATGTGCATTTTTAGTTTTAAAGAACTGAACTGCTTCTAAAATTTTTATAAAATGTAATTGCATTGGTATTTTGAAAAATTGTAAAATTAACTTTTTTTAATATTTTCACTTACCTTGAAATCGTGTGTCATTATTAACAAAGAAAAGTCTATCATCTTTTTGGCTAATTATAGTGTTTTCTATTATACTTGATTTATTCTGAGTACTTTTTTTATTTATTTCTTTATTTTCACCTTCATCATCAGAAGAATCGTACTTAAAAGGATTTTTAGCACTAAAATTGAACTTGAAGTTTTCACCATTCTCTTGTACTTCATCATTAATTTTGTTTTCGACGTTATCTGAAATAACAAAATAATGATAAAAATATATAATACTAAAATATTAAATAAAAAGATTTCAAGTTTTAATCAAATTTGTTCTTGGATGATAAAATAATTTATACCATCATTAGTTGTATCACGGCCAAAAGCTTTTAATAAACTAAATCCTTCACTCTGTTTTAAACTTTCAGTTAGCTTTTCAGAAACTTCATAAAATACTTCTGAAGATGTTGGAATGGGAATATCTTCTTTATCTTCTGAAACACTCAACTTTCTTTTCTTTTTACGTTTTTCTTGTTTGGATTTTTCAATGGTTACTTCATAATCTTGATGATTACTAGCTGTAGGATCATATCTAATCATTTTATTTTTTCTGTAATAAAAGAAATTTAATTAATTTTTATTAAGTAATAATAAGGCATTATTATTATTACTATTATTATTATTTTAATTTATCAGTTACTTTTTCACTGTATCATTAGTATCAGCAGTTGGAGTTGTAATTGATCTACCAAGAACATCTCCTAATATATTGAGTTGCCATTTTCTCTCATCTATTTCATCTGGATCATCTGAATTTTTTGTTTGTTTTCCATTAACTTTATCCTCATCATCAACAAAGCGTTCATCAAGGGCAAATCTTTTATCATTACCAATATTTGTTTGAAGCTTCAATAACTGAAAATATAAATTTATTAATTGTAAATATAGTTTGCTTCAATATTTATAACAGTTAAATAACTAAACCTTTTTCTTTAAGTCAGCTTTAGCTTCTAATTCTTCTTCGTTCCATTTTAATTCTTCTTGATCTTCATCATCGCTATCAAATAGAGTAGATTTCTTTGTTGCAGATTTTTCAGTCTTTTCGTTTAGAATTTGTAAATCTATATTATCATCAAAAATGATTTTGTTTTTTGACTTGTTATTATCCTACAGAAACAAAAATTAAATTAAAAAATATATATTATAATTTAACAGGATAAAAAAAATAAACAATTTTTAATAATAAAAAATTATTGTCAAAGATTAGAAATAGAAAACAAATTACCATATTAAAAAAATAAAAGAATAATACAACTTTTACTTACAACAAATTTTAGAGCATTACGTATCGTTTGTTCTTGTGCTTTAAATGATTGTCTTTTCTGCTTTAATGAATTCAAACGCTTTTTTTCAGATTCACAAAGCACAATATTTTCAGTTTTATTAAAACTATCTGGCGTATTAAACTTTTTAACTTTCAGTTTTTTATTCTCAATTTTTTTTGATTCCGCATCATTAGAATTTTCATCAAAGAACTTTTTTTTAGATTTAACTAAATCATTTGGTTTTTTAAAATCTATTTTTTCTATTTTTTCATAACTTAAATTTTCTTGTATATAATCCTTATTATACACTTTATTTGCTTTATTGTGATCTTTAGTTTTTATTGATTCATCAATTTGAAAATCATTTGAAGCAAAGTCATAATCATTGGAAAACGTTTTATGATTTGGTTTTGATGTAATATTTGGAGCACTAAATGAAGCTTTTGAATAATCTTCACTAATCGATGCAGCAGGCTTTTCATTCTTCAATTTTGTTTCATTTCTTTCTCTTTTCAACCGATCCAAGAAACTTTCTTTAGCTAATTCAACACTTATTTGAAATCCGTCAATTCGTTCGCCATTTAATTCTGTGAAACCTAAAAAATAATAAATTAAATGATGAGAATCTTAAATATGAAAACTATATTACTTTTTTGTAAATAAACTTACATAAATTCAAATTTTTATCAGTAGCTGTGACATTAATAAAGGCAAATTTGTTTATGTTATCTTCAAGATCTTTCTTTTCCTTTAGATCAATTTTTTTAATAGTGACATATTTCCCAAATAATTCTTCAACCCTGGCCTCTTTTATGTTTATTGGTAAGTTTTTAACAAACAATCTGAAATCTTTTTCCATGTTTAATCTGCAAACAGTAAACACATTGTCAATAATTTATAAATATAAGAGCTGTAAGTAATTTAATAGTTTTTAAATACTTTTCTAAAATTAGAACTTGTAATACTTAAAAAATAGTAATTTTAAGTAAAACTTCTTTTTATTTATAAAGATTATTTTTCATGCAAAAAATGAGTATAAATTAAGCATTATAGGCTTATAGGTTATAAACACTGTAAACAGAACTCCACCGTCCACGTGCTGGAGCAGAACATCTGCCGCGAACATATAATTATCAGGCGAGTATCGGTAAGGAAGATCAGTTACTTAACAACAACCACTATACATTAATTTTCTTGCTACATATTTTTAAAAATATGTATGTATTTATAAATATTTATTTATTATATGAGAATTATATATGAATTTATAATTGCGAAATAAATAAATTTATTATTTCAATTTATTTTAAAATTATTAACTTTGTTATCCTATGTATCGTAGAAAAACCAGGGGCAAGTCTTAAATTTAAGATGTTTATTATTACTATAATAATTATTAGCTTATTAAAAGAAACTATTTTGTTGCAACTTTAACACCAAAAATTTTAAAACCAAAATTATTTTATTAAAATTGTAATCTCGAAGCGTTTAATTATAAAGTATTCGTTACTTTTGTTCAAGTATATTATTTCCAAAAAACATAAAAATTTATAGCCGTATTTAGCAATTGCTAATTTGTTCATTTGCTAAGCCTATACAAAAAAATAAGATGCCGTAGAAATATTAGTTGCCTGGTTTCATTTTACCGAACTCCAAGTTTTAATAGTAACGGACGTATCGATAGAAAATAGTCGTATCGGCAGGTCGCTCCGCGGGCTTAATTAGATTTCCAAGCGCTGCAGGGTTTCCATAAACGAATCGCGAAACCTTTCAAGAGACAAGTTGCCATAGAGTTACTTTGACCTACGCGAGGGTAAGTTGTCTCTGCTGCAGACGAGCCAGTCCGTGCTTTACTAGCTCCGAAGAACAGTTTTTTTTGTCCGTTAAGAAAACAAATTCAAGATTACAAAAAGCTTTCGAACGCTACGTTCGATTCTCTGCTACTGCGCGACTCGCGTCGTGTTTTAGGAGGACCGCTTTTGAGGTAAGTTTATTTTTAAGGCTGTTTTTTGGTATTTCGTATTGACGTTTGCCTTTGTCTCAAAGAAGATGGTGTAATGATTAGGAAGTTATAATTGAAATTCGTTTTATGAAAAGAGGGAAACGATCTTCAACGAGCTAGCTTTAATTTAAACTGTTTTATTTATTTGCAAACGTTTCACAAAAGTATCTACCCTCTTCAGTTAGGGTGCAGCTTTTAAAGAACGTTATTATTACGTTCTTATTTTCTAGAACGTAATATTTTTTCAAAAATTTGAATCACAGCCGTGAAGAGGCGGGACAATCTTGCGAAATAAATTGTTTTTGTTACACAACCTCGTTGGCGATCGTTTCTCAGCTTTAATTGGTATTTAAATTCTATCTGTCTATTTGATAATATATACATTTTAATGGCCCTTGAAATATTTTTTAAACTTTATAAGATAATGTAACAAAAATTTTGTATTATACAAAATTTCAAGTTATTTAGTGCACAGTTCAGGGGACAAATTAAATTAATAAAAAAATATAAGTAGTGTAAAGCAATGATTTTTTCGATTCAATCTTTTCTTCAACACTCACACTTTTACTATACCTAATTTTTACTATTTAAAAACGACACTAAAGTCAAGCTGAAAGTTGCCGATCGCTTATGCAAGGAGAATTAGCATTCAGCCAGCTATAAGTACCTTTCTTACAATACGCACGCACAAACCGAATCTTTCAACAACCAGAGAACATTTCCCAACATTACACACTCTCCCAGCGTTAACCAGCCAAACTAAATTCCCGATGCAATGAAATCGGCCAAAATGTTTTTCCCCCTCGGTCGTTATGCCAGCGCGGGCCCGGATTATCCAAGCGAACTAGATACTCTCCGAAATAAGCCAACATATAAAACCATCTCCGCTCGCGGCGTGCAAAAGTATAATCGAAGAGCTAAGGAAAAACCGCGAAGAGAGAAAAAAGGGTTTAGAAGACAGTCGAAACCGCACGGTTTGAGGACGCGAGATGAAGCCGGAAGTCGGCCGCGCGCGCAGTTTTGTTCATTGCGGTTTTCTTGCAATTCGACGTGGAATGCTTATGGGAGCGAAAGGGGGCTGCGCTAGATAGCTTCAGAGCTCGCTGAGTGCACAATGGAGCGCGCGGACTAGCTAAGGATTATTGCTGATTTGAATTAACGAGAATTATTTTGTAATTTTGGTCGTTTAATGATGAGATTTGGGGTATTTGGGTATGAGATTTGGATATTAGGGTTATTTGATTTTTGTTCGCGTAGGAGTCGGAGATTATTAAAAAATGCTTATTTTACGTTTTATTGAGTATTGTATTTTTTTTAATTGTTTAAAATTTTAAATATTGTGTTCTCTGTAGAAAAAAATGTTGTTAGATCGTAAGCAGACGTTTAAATTTTAAGAGCTACTTATTGATGTTAAAAGAATTAGTGGTATTAGCCTACATTTAATAAACGTACTCACATTTCAATAAAAAGCTTTTTTTACCTCTGAGAATCATTTTTACAGGAGTTTCAACTTCTGAACATGAAAATTTGCATAATTAATTTTAAGAAAAATTTTAATTATGCAAATCTTTAATTAAACAAAACTTTAGATAGTAAGTAAGCAGGTTACTTAGTAACTACTGGAATAATATTCGCGCAAAACTAGTTCAGTTAAGTGATCTAGAAATTTTAAAAGGCGCACTTTTTGAACGTGTCATTTTTTATCATGTATTATGTCATGGAAAAATGTCGTATTGATCAAATTAATGTCCGCAACACTACACTATAAAAACGGTACGTAGAATAACATTTTTCATATATACCTTAAAAATGCAAGTTAATAAATAAAAGCGTATTTTTGATTTTAATATTATTTAAAATATTTTTAAAGATTGCGTCATTGTTAATTTTGACATCCTTATATAAGCTAGATCAATGTAAGTACTGTTTGATAAATATCAAAATAAGCAAATCTTTTATTTTCAGAAATGTGCAATCGTAAAGATACCCAGTAGAGATAAACTATTGCGGTTCTTGGATTAAAATATCCAAATTTAATTCAACAAAAATAAATTGAAACTGCGTCAAAAAAATACTTATACGTGAGAATGAGTTATAAAGTTTACAATGTATATTTTAGATAATAAAATAAATATTTTATAAACTCTACCTTATTACAAAATGCAAAAACGAAATGTTAATTAATTTTTTTTTAATTTAGTTAATATTTTGTATAGTTTATAGTTATGGCACAGCAATCATATTATTAGTTCTTATAAAAAATGTTGTTAATTTATTTTTTATATTTCAAGTCTATCACTAATTACAAATCTCAACAAAAAGAAGCTATTTTTCAAAAACTGCGAGATCAAAACAAGTTTGATGACGTATATATGTGGCTTGGCCTTCATCACCAGTTTCAGAGGGTGAATGGATCACTGGATCAGCTATTAAAGAATCTTGCTAATATATATGCTGGATTCTTCAATTTTCACATAATTACTGAGGACAATAAAGCTGTATAGGCTCATTGACGGGGGCATGGGCGATAAAAAAATAGTTTTGTAAAACGTTAAAAAATTCGCACGTCTTTTAAACAAATTTACAAGTTTAAAATTTGTGTTTATTTAAGGTCATAAAAAAATATTGTTGTTTTATTTTACATTATTTTTTTATTAGACCAAATCGTTCATTATGAATTATTGGAATCGGATAATCTCGTTTTCGTTTCTTTTTTGAACCAAGAATTTCGAAGTTACTATAAAGGTTTTATTGCTAAAGGTTCGATATATTAGAATTCTATACTCTGTAAATTTTAAATAGTGCAGGATGCTCCACTAAGTATTAAATAGTGGAATTCCCACTAACAAATAGTGAAAATTCACGATAAATTAGTGAATACTCATGTTAAAGTAGTGAATTTTTTACTATTTCTTAGGGCGAATTCCACTATTTAGATGAACATTTTAAATATTGTAATCATATCTGTGTTCAATATTATTGTAATAAACTAAAGTTGCTATATGATTACCATTTTATACTTCTTTTGACAATGAGTAACGGGAACATTAAGCGCTCGTTGCAATCTTATGGTTACAAAGATTAATTAATTTATTTTTCACATATTTATTCAATTTTATGATGATTCAATGGCCACTTGTAGATAATAATTCCATATGATCGTAAAAATATAGGAATAAAAATAAGAAATTTAGTATGAAATTCCAAGTGATGCGATTTGTTTTCAAAAAATTTTTTGCGTTTAATTCTAACATAAAAATAAGTTTTATTTTTATTTAAAAAATTTACGCGATTTTTTTTAGTTAAGTTTTTATAATTTTTTATGATTAAATCTCTTTTATAGGTTAATCAATAATTTTGAAAAATTCTCTTGCAAAGAATTTACTTTTTATCTTATTATCACTACTTAAAAGCTGAAAAAAGTGGATAAACGTGAAAACTGTATACCTGGCGTCATTCCAAACTCCGCCAGCTTATTTAATACTTCACTATATTACCGCCGTTTTTAAGCCAATAGTATTTACGTACAAGAAAGCCACCTGCAGTCTATTTTAAGCCAACACTTTTATATAAAAAATTAACGTTAGATAGGTACTCTATTCATGTAAAACTAAGATACTGGATCTTCAAAAAAGTTAAAAATAGTTACCGATCGAATTCATCCTATATGTTTTAAAATAAATCGTACCTTACTCGTTACGGTATTTTATCAATATCAAAAATTTATTACCTTTATTGGGAATATCAAATA
>JAPYZB010000379.1:0-25863 GCA_030522745.1 Eupelmus kiefferi | reverse complement strand
ATTAAATCAATTTTCTTACCTGTATTTTAGACAAATCAACAGAAATATAAAGAGTAACAAGATCATTTTCCAATAAAATTATTGGAGTTTTTACTCTTTCTAGAGTATTTGCTATATTTATTGAGCCTTCGTAAATTTTAATACTTTTTGTATCGCCTTCATTGGTTAATATTTCAAATAACTTTGGTAATGATATACTTGGTGTTTTTTGTTTAATTATTTGGTTTGTCATTTCAAGAATTTTATCAGCAAAAATACTGAATGCTGCCTTTAAACGCTTTTCATGAAGTCTAAAAGAACACAAACTAAATTTTATACATAATTAATATTTTACAATTATTGAAGAGTTATAGTATGTTATGCATCAAGGGATTAAAGTCCGAGATTACGTCGAGGGAGGGTTTGCTCAGTAAGAGTAACCCGATGGAATAATTGACTTTACTCTTGAGGTGCATATAGTACTTTATGTAACAGAGGCACGATTTTCGCGTTTTATTGACCCCAAAAGCGGGCCTTAAGTGACCATTTTCAGACCGGCGGGCAATAAAAATTCTTTATTTCCCGTTACTATTGGCAACGGGCAATAAACAATTTTTATTACCTGTTATGGATAATACATACATACATACATACATACATACATACATACGTACGTACATACATACATACATATATACGTCCAGAACATACATACATACATACGTACGTACATACATACATACATATATACGTCCAGATGTCGTTTTTGAAGTTATTTTTTTGAAATTTTAAAGAGAAAAATAATAATCATAACCTAACGATTTCAAAAATGACGTTTGGGCCCCCTACGGGCACAGGCACGATTTTCGCGTTTTATTGACCCAAAAAGCGGGCCTTAAGTGACCATTTTCAGACCGGCGGGCAATAAAAATTATTTATTGCCCGTTGCTATTGGCTTTTTATGCCCAACAAACCGCAAATATCAATACCTGCGTGACATAAAGCACTGTATGTACCACGAACAAGTGAACCTTTATGCCCTCGTGTGGTTGCAGTACTCGCGTCTTCGGCTCGCAGTACGCACTCGCCTTTGGCTCGTGCTAGCTCACCTACGACTCGTACTGCAAACTCCACACTCGGGCAATAAAGGTCCATTTATCGCCCTTGGCACATAATGTACTATTATTCCGACTTTAATCGTGCTCACCTATTTGTTTTTATTTTTTCAATAATTTTTTTATTTTTTCTATTAAAAATGTTAGCAGGGAAATAATGGTCCATTATCTCCCTCCTAAGCCATTATTTTCCTACTCGAGATTTTCGCGAATGATATGTCATTTTATATATATGAGCTTTTGTTAGGAAATAAGTGACCATTATCGTTAAGGTGAGAATAATAGTACAACATTTCGATATGGGTGCGCAAGGTGGTTATGATCTCGCTTCGCTTAGACCAAAAACGTCTCACGAGGCAACAATCTCCTTATTCACCAGTATCGAATCGTATTTTATGACACGAGAGTCGAAAAGTCATCTTAAAGTTAGGATTTTGAAGGTAGAGTGGCGTATAATAGTACATTATGCAACAAAGGAATAAAGTCGAGAAACCTCGCTTCGCTCGTGCAGTAAACTCACTCGCGGGAATGATCGACTTTGTTCCCGAGTTGCATATGTTTTATTTCTGACTCAACTAAATAATTCAATTTAATGACAAATTATGTTTTATTTTATTCTTAAATATCAAATGTAAAATTTGCAGGGAATAAAATTCTTTATTCCTAAAGTACTTTACTTTATTTTATTCCCTCTAAAATACTTTATTCTCTCCTAGCAGGGAAAAAGCAAATTTGAAGAAATAAGTTTTACAGGGAGTAAAATGACACTTTTGTCCCGCTTTTTGGTTCAATAAAATGGTATTTATAGGCGATAGATCGGCAATAAAATAAATTATACCTAAAGGCATTTCTCAAAGAAAAATTAAGATCAAGAGATGCACTAACAGAATCTTGATTCCACAAACGCTGAAAAAATACATTTTGAATTGCTTCCAAAATTTCTTTAGTACATTTATGTAAAATATAACTTCCTAGTAGTTCTTCTAAAAATAAAGTATAATTTATATTAATTGTATGAAATTATACTGTTTTTAAATTTATGAATATTTTACTTATTCGGCTATCTGTGACTTTATCAGAAAATGAAATCACTTGTGATCCTTTCTTATATCTAAGAAATACAAGTGCTTTTTTCAACTCATGTTTAATATCATAATGATCATAACTGTCTCCATTAATAAAAAATCCAAAAATAGTTTTAATATAAACATCTTTTAATCGAAATCTAGAAGGGAATAAACGTAAAAAATTTGAATAATAATATATTCAAGTATTTTGAATTAAAACTTACTCATAATCTGAAGTTATAAGAGGATTAGAAACATTTAAGATGCAAATTTTTCCTACTATTAGCACATTTGGAATTTTAAATTCACTTGACATTGCAAGTGTCCTTGCCTCTCCTCCGAAATCAAACGCTATCTCAACTTCTGGTTCTTCTTCAATCACAGAATTTGATAACTCTCTTAAAAAGAAAATTAAGTTTTCAATTTGTTTTCTAATGTTAACAAAAATGAATTGTTAAGGTATTCGTTTCCCAATCTAGCGTTTATGCTTCTAGGAATATTTACTGATTCGACAATTACCTAACAAAAATTATGTAGTTCTTACTAAATAAATGATATAGTAAGAAAACTATAGCAAATTTGTAGTAGTGGCTACAGAAAATGTGTAGTAAATTCGGACTGTAGTTTTGACTACATAAAATAATTATATGGAATCTGTAGTTATTACTACAGAAAATTTGTAGTTATTACCACAAATGCAGAGTAGTTTTTGTTACTAGTTGTTTTCGTTATTTTAAAATTATTGTAAAAAATTTTCTTTTAATAATTAAGCAGTAAATAATTTTATAATATTATCCGGGAACCCAAATATCATATCGCAAACATAAATTAGAGCAGCTGGAAAAAATTTTTTTCAAAAGAACTTACAAGAAGTTAACAGAGTCTGTTTTTTCGAAAAGTTCTATCAACTTTTTTAAAAAAATTATATATAGAAAAATATTTGTATCAAAATCCGAACTTATCGATATTACCGATATTCTAACATTAATAATATTGTTATCAAAGGAACTTTTCTACAAAATGGATTCTGTCAGTTTCTTGTAAAACTTAAAATAATTATGATTGTAAGACTATTCTAAGCAAAAGGATTATTTTATTCTGCAAAATAATCTCTCCTTAGACGTAAAAATTGCTTAAAAGAAAAAATTATTGTGATTTAAGACTAGAGAATACGACGTTATATTGAATTTAAAAAATAATACGCACTACTTGAAATGCAGGACCTAATATTAAATTGAATATAATTTGCATATAAATGCCGAAATGCATTAAAAAGTTTAAAACTTTTTTCTTACTAATTTTTTTCTTCTACTATAATATTATATTTAAATATATATTTAAATTCTTACAAACTTTTAAGCATAGCAGTTATTTTAAAACTATAATTAGTAGTTAAGGGGGCCAGTCTGAGTTGAAATAACTGAAAATGAATAAACATTTATTACTTCTTCAAATAGTATATCATAGCTTTTATTAATATAATTTTTTGTACTTTCTATATACATATTACAGATCATTTTTGCACATTTGGGTGATCTATATTGTCCTCTAAGTCTCTAATACCGCTCACCGTTAGAAATCTTGAATTTTGACTATTTTACCCACTTACCACGGATTTTCTAGCTAACCAGATCACCAATTTATACCAGGTTGGGCTTAAAATACTCCTTTTGAGTACCACTGCAGAATAAACGGATTACTTTTTCGAAAAACGCTTAAAAAATAATTATTAGGGACACTTATGTGCAAAATTTGAATAATAAATTATTTGAAAGTGAAATCTATGCTTCGCGCGCCAACTCCCCATTCTTGAATCTTGAAAAACAAATAAATCTGAGAACAATGTTAAAAAATCAAAAAATAACCTGAGAAAGTAACAAAATAATGTAAAACCCTCTGAAATAAAGTTTTTTTTTGGAGATAAAGAGTGATATTTGATACATTAGGGACACATACCGCAAAGTATCATGAAAATAACATAATAATAACGCAAAATAACGTAAAAAAACGAATAAATAACGTAAAACTCCTTAAAATAACGGCTAGTTTGGGAGATAAAGGGGGATAATTCATAATTCAAGCAAAAATATCGCAAAATATCAAGAAAAGAACTTGAAATCAAGGAAAAAATCGTAAAAATGTCGAAAAATAACGTAAAAATGTCGAAAAATAACGTTAAAAGTTGGAAAAATATAGTAAAATCCCTCGAAATAACGGCTAGTTTGGGAGATAAAAAAATTCTTATACACGGCGGCGGCGGCTGCGAAATATCTTTATAATATAGAGAGATATATAATTAATGCAATAGAAAAAGTTGAATTTTGAATGAGTAAATCTAAAATATGGACGGTCAATCGATCTAAAATTTGGCGCGTGTGTTTATTTATAGAAATAATACGTTTATGCAAAGAATAGGAATTTTCTTGAATCAAATATTTATTAAATACAAACTATAAACTATAGATTGGAAAACAACTATCGTAATACTCACATGTAGTCGCCACCTATTGAAAGCATATATTGTCTACATGTGTTTTTTGAGACCTGCGATGGTATTCTCTATCTTCACGGAGTACATCAGATTTCCAATCCTAAAAATTATAACAATGATAATATATTTTATTAAAATGTTAGTGCTGTTTTAATTAAAATTTATTGAAAATAAATTCTACTTCCAAATAAATAATTGTAAACGAAAAATTGATTAAATAAAATAAATAAATCCTTAATTAAGTACTGTTGTAACCCTGAAACTTTAAGTAGTACAAAAAAATCAATCAAAAATTACTTACATATACAAAAATATTTCCAGTATTTAGTGGACCTTTCAAAAGATTTGCCAAAGTATCGTGATCAGTTACTAAAAAGCAAGTTAAATTTATAAAATTGCAGTATCATCGTTGTTTTACTAAATATTTACCATTGACAAAATCCATACTTAGTAACCCTGATAGAAATTTAACTATTTAAAATAGCTGGAGGCCAAGAAATATAGCTAGTTTTCACCTATTTCCTATCCTGCAAGATATTTAACTATAGCCATAAAATAAAATCTAACTCCACTAAAGAAAAAGTAAAAAAGTAATTTATCTAGAAATGAATGTATTTGAACGTTTATACCTTGTTCTTACAGTATTAGCACTTGTTTCGAAATTTAAAATTAGTCAGAAGAGTGCATTTTTAATGATGCTAAAATCAAGTTCTAACTTTGACGACATGTCTGGCATCTCCAGAACTATTTATCTTAGCCTGAAGAGAATGACGAATTGCCAGCGAGATATATAGCACTAATTTTTTATCAAATTTGATTAATTTGCATTATCGTGAAACCACTCATCAGCAATTTTAGCATACGAGAACGGAGTTTGTTTTATTAAAAACATTAAAGTTTTAACGTTTAAGTAACTAAAAATCCACTATTAAATTTACTATATGATGGTAGGGAATAGATATTAAATATTAAATACAATCTTTTATCATACGAAAAAGATATGGAAAGAGCTCGGATTTTTAACAGTGACGAACTGCGCTCGAAAACAAGCGCATGTAATGTCCTTATTTAATTATTTGATAGCTATATTAAACTACTTGCCATCAAGGCGCTGCCGCGCCTTTTAATACGTATCATAAGAAATTGTGTCAGGCAACACTCATGTTCACTCATATACTTTTAAAATTTAGTTATTCCATATAATATTGTAATATACTTTCGCGCTAATTCTATACTATGAATAATTTATCTAGCTGAGTATACAATTACAAATAAATTAATGCTAGTTTATTCAATTATTATGAAAAATAAAAAAATCTATTAGGTATTGTAAAGTTAATTTATAATCAATAAAAATAGATTTATCTAAACTAAAATGAATTTAGTAAAACTATCCAAGAGCGAAAAAATGTATAAACACCTGTGGAATTGTATAGATTTTATTAAAAAAATTATATTAAAGATTCAGTTTTAATTCAAGAAAACATAAAATCAATTTTTTAGTAATTATTTTTTTAATTTATTTCGCATAGCAACAGTTATAAAAAATAGTGGTAAAATTTCATTTTAGACTTTTAATTTACATTTTATATAAAAATATATTATTTAAATAAAATATTAGAAAACTACAATACAATGCAATAAATACATAGATATTCTATAATATATTACAACAGTATTTAAAATTGACTTTTTGGTTATGATATCTTATAATCATTTAGCATCAGTTATAGAATACTAAAGATCTTACCCAGCATTTAATTTTCATATATTTTTTGTAAGTAAATATACTCATTTAAAAGCATTAATTTTTTTTAACTTTAAAAATATAGTATTAAACAAGCTAACTTTAAATTACAAAATATTTTAATTTTAAGATTCAAAATATTTTCATATAAATTGTTTTTTTATTCAATCTTCTTCTTCTTCTTCTGAATCTTCAGCCATAAAATCATCACTATCATATTGAATTTCTACGTTTGGAGGACGTACAGCAATAGTATTTATATTTTCATTTTTTAACGTTTCTATAAAATACTCCTTAATTTTTTCTTCAACTAATGAAGATTCTAAATAATCAAGAATAAGATGTGATCCTGATAAAGATCTAAAATATTAAATATATAAATACTTGTTAAATTGTTTTATTTTCAGTTTAAATTAATAAATATTTATCTTACTTGAATCCTTTAATTTTAAAATCCAGTAAATTTATTTCAGCTTTTCCTGTATCTAATTTTTTGATTGATAGTTTCAAATAAGAATCTGTTGTCCTAAAGAATTCTTGATTTGTTTTTTCTCCTTTTTCATACGTCACCTATTTCATAAATAATATCATTAATATTGATATTCTAATTGAAAAATTAAATCAATTTTCTTACCTGTATTTTAGACAAATCAACAGAAATATAAAGAGTAACAAGATCATTTTCCAATACAATTATTGGAGTTTTTACTCTTTCTAGAGTATTTGCAATATTTATTGAGCCTTTGTAAATTTTAATACTTTTTGTATTGCCCTCATTGGTTAATATTTCAAATAACTTTGGTAATGATATATTTGGTGTTTTTTGTTTAATTGTTTGGTTTGTCATTTCAAGAATTTTATCAGCTAAAATATTAAATGCTGCCTTTAAATGCTTTTCATGAAGTCTAAAAGAAGATAAATTAAATTTTGTACATAATTAATATTTTATAATTAAAGAGTAAAAGTTAAATGAATTATACCTGAAGGCATTTCTCAAAGAATAATCATTACCAAGAGATTCACTTACAGAACCTCTATCATATAAATACTGTAAAAATACATTTTGAATTGCTTCCAAAATTTCGTTAGTACATTTATGTACAATATAACTTTCAAGTAGATGTTCTAAAAGTAAAATATAATTTAATAATTGTATAAAATTACACTGTTCTTAAATTTATGAATCTTATACTTGTTCGACTGTCTGTGACTTTATCAAAAATTGAAATCACTTGTGATCCATTTTTATATGTAAGAGACACATTTGCTTTTTGAAATTCATGTTTAATATCATCATCATGATAACTGTCTCCATTAATAAAAAATCCAAAAATAGTTGTAATATCAACATCTTTTAATCGAAGTCTAGAAGAAAATAAACATAAAAAACTTCAATAATATATATATTATTTGAATTAAAACTTACTCATAATCTGAAGTTATAAGGGAATTAGAAACATTTAAGATGCAAATTTTTCCTACTATTAGTACATTTGCAATTTTGAATTTGCTTGACATTCCAAGTGTCCTTGCCTCTCCTCCTAAATCAGGCAATAAATGAACTTCTGGTTCTTCTTCAATCACAGAATTTGATAACTCCCTTAAAAAGAATATCAATTTTTCAACTTGCATTCAGATGTTAACAAAAATGAATTGTGAATACTCACATATAGTCATCACCTACTGTAAAGCATATATTGTTCTTAACATGTGTTTTTTCAGACCTGCGATGGTATCCTCTGTCTTGACGGAGCACATCAGATTTCCAATGCTAAAAATTATAACAACGATAACAGATTTTATTAAATTGTTAAATGTCTACTTTGGGAAAAATAATTGTAAAAAAATTTATTGAATAAAGTAAAAGAGCTAAATAAATCCTTAATTAGTGCTATTGTAACTCTAAAACTTTAAGTAATAAGAAAAAGTCAATCCGAAATTACTTACATATAGAATCATGGATCCAAAATTTAGTGGCCCTTTCAAAAGACTTGCCAAAGTATCATGATCAGTTACTAAAAAGAAGCAAGTAAAATTTGTATAATTAGAGTTAATGCTGTTTCATTAAATATTTACCATTGATAAAATCCATAGTAAAAAGTAAACAGGTAACTTGATATCACAGTATTAGCACTTGTTTCGAAATTTAAAATTCTGGTCAGAAGAGTATTTTTTTAATCACGCTAAAAATCCAATTCTAACTTTGATGTCATGTAAATAGGCGTCTCCGGAACTATTTATCCGATGCGTTGTATATATATTCACATAAATAGATAGATAGAATAACCGGCTTTTTGTATACCTGTATGCTTTTCATCAGCTGCTGAGTTGACTCAGCTGACGCACGGCCGCGCACATGCTGATGGAAGTGCGTTCGTAAAATACAGCGTTCGCGGCCTTTTACAATTTATGACAAGAAAGCGCGAATATTCAAATATACTAAATAGAACAAAAATTAATTGTATAATGATATTTCAAGTGTGCAGCTACATAAGTATAGCACCTATTCTATCTCAAAATAAATAATTTAAAATGTGTCTGTTCGTATTACCGATAATTTTAAAATTGAATTATGTTATTCTTTTCGGAAACTATATGAGATAGCATTCTTTTTCGACAGTATGTACAAAAAATGTATCCGTTATGCATTTCTAAAAGTTGACTATAAAATTCCAAATTCAAGTATTATTTTCATTCACTTTTTAAAACTATTATTCTACGAGTATTCAAACTTCTTGAATAATTATTATAATACAATATTTTATTCAAGTGGTTAGAGAGATCGCAAAAATGATTTAAACGCGGCCTTGAGGGTCATTTTTGATACCTAAAAATGAAGTTCCGTACCTGCATAGCTCCATTATAAGCTGTCTGCTCTAAAATATGTTATTTTTTTTTATTAATATAATGTCTCATTTAATTCGGCCTTAAATGTCAATCAGCCTAAATTTTAAAGATTTCGAGTTATAGAAAAATAGAAACTGGATAAGAGCTAGAAATTTTCACATTTTCATGACCTGACACACAAAGACAATGTTGTTCTTATCTACTGTTTAAATTAAAGTTGAAGTTATTTTGTTAAAAATTGAAGTCAAAAAACGAGAAATAAAGAATGAAAAATTTATTCCTAGATATATTTAGGAAGAAATTCTTTATGTCTTATTTCCCGTTTTTTGAATTCAATTTTTAACAAAATGGCTTCAATTTTAATTTAAACAATAGACGAGAATATTATCTTTGTATGTCAGGTCATGAAAATTTGAAAATATATATTAAAAATAAATTATTATCAATAATGCTAAGGCCAATAAAATAAGGAAGATTTTTTGTCTTCTCCTTCTTAATTTTTATTGGCCTCTTGTCTCTTTTGGACATAGACCGTCATCGAGTAAGTATTTTTTTTTTTTTGGCGGAAACCTAAATTTTTTTATGAAAAATTATAAGTAATAATAATAATAATGCGTGTATTGCCGATAAGGTAGAAAACTCATTGCTTTCATTTTCCGATTATCATCAAAGCATACCGACAGACGCAGGAGAAAATTATATAAAAATTCATGCGTTACCGACAAAAAGTAAAAAATTCAAAATTTTATATAAAATTCATGTGGATTTGACCGATATGAAAATTAATAAACATTAACAGATTTTTTCATAAAATAATTTTATAAACAATAAATTAATTGCAATTTTGTACGTGCATGGCAAATTATCTTAAAAAATTGGGGAAAATAATCTTCGACGAACCAAGTTGTTTTCTTAATAATTTTTTTTTTATTTTTTTTTTACCAACGTTTGGAATATTTATTTATTCTTTCACTTATCAAGTCATAATAGATGAATAAATATTGCACAAAACTTATATAGGTATATGTAAAGATTTTTTTAATTGTATGAATAATGTTTCAATTAATATAATAAGTATCACTAAAAATTGATTAATCAATGTATAGGTATCAAGAGGCACGGCAGAGCTTCCGATGGCAAGAATATATGCATTTATAAACATAAAATAATGGACACTTTTAATCTTTCTTCATTCGTTTTATGTAATCTCTTAATTCGTAGCCAATTTCACAATCTTTTATTTTTTCATCACTTTGTATCTCAATATTATCATATAAATAGTAATAACTAATGCTAGTAATTACAATGTTCAATACAAAAGCTCGAATTTTCTTCGAATTAAAAGTACAAAAACCAAATTTTTCTCTGCACTGAAGATGTGAGATGTTCGACCTCTTGGGCGTCGGTATATGCATTGCTTGCATCTCATACTTATGTTGCATATATACAACCACTTTTGTAAGTTCTAAATTATTACAGTAAAATATAGTATTTCGCATTAAAAAAGCGTAGATACTTTGAATAATTAAAAACATCTAATTAATACTACTTTTTATACGTTTTCAAAAAATTTTATAACCTATACAATTAGGAAGTGGTACATATTATTTTTAAATACAACGCTTACAAATATGTAACGAAAATTATGTTATTGAGTACTTTACATTTTATTAAATCGGAGCTCAAAACAATAATTTAAAAATTTATGATTAAAATAATATGAGCATTCTTTTGCGACACAAATAAGAAAAGAAATTAAAACCATACGAATTTCATTATAAATGTAGTTCTTAGCGATCAAGTGGTAAGTTATTTTTTTTACTAAGGCTATTACGATTCATGAAATTGCATAAAATAATCTATCTCTTATATTATTGAGTTATTGACCTCTATTCAAAAACATGTTTCACCTTTATTTTGGCGAAAAAAAGAGATTGTGCATTTCCAGCATTTACCAGACATATTCACCTTAAAAAAAAAAACAAAATAAAACAATTTCCTTAAAATATTTTAATTTCCCAATCATTGCACAGTATGACTCATTCCTCTTACTCTTCCAACATTCCCACATTGTAACAGCCGATATGCATCTAAAGCCATTTACTCCTTCACAGCACTCCTTCACAAAACTCGCAAAATCCAGCTGACAATCTAAAAGCATAAATCCACCTAATTAACGCTACTTCAACTCTTGCAGGTAGTGACGTCTTTCGACGCACCCCACAACACCAAGTGCGCAAAGCGGCCTCAGCGTAGGTCGAAACGGCCCTGCAGCAGTCCCGTCGATCGTGTTCCTATAAAAGAGCAACAGCCATGCTCGAATTACAATTCCAACGGAAGCACAATGCGAAAATCGTGCGCCTGCGCTACGATACGATGCCAGGAGCAGGATCCGATGCCGGTTCCGCCGAAAAGGAAGGTTTACCTCGTCGCCTCGTCTTTTCTTAATTACGAGGCTGCTTCGTCGGCCGATGATAGGTGTGCTGGTGAGTTTACGTGATTCTTTTATTGGATTGTTGGAAATAAACATTTTCTATTGGGTTAAATAGAACGGTTTGATGGTGGTTAATTTTGTTAAAAAACTATTATATTTATTTTGATTCTGTATTTTTAGTATAAAAAAGACAATGAATTCTCTATTACTTGATAGAATAATCTAATAAATTTCTATTTTACAAATTTCTTAATTGCTTTAATGATTCCATTTAACGATTACCTCACAGCGAATAAGTGCAAGTGACCATACGATGAAGGACTCTGAGACCGGCTACAAAAACTCTCTGATTGATTTACCACAGTCTCGTGGTCGCGAGTCCAACGTCTACTTTTTCCCTATTTTCAAGGCTACTGTGGAAAGCTACAAGGTTCTAAGTCGATGTGAGAATGTAACCCCTTCTGCCTCATCATGTAGCATACGAACTTTACGAGGTTGAACGTCAAGTGATGTAATCAAAAAACAAAGCAATAAATTCTAGCAATAAATTTTAGATTTGCATATTTTGGAGCCTTGCTACCTAAAATAAGATACCGAATTCATTTAAAGAGTTAATTTTAATAACTAAATTAGTGATGTTCGATAAAAAAATTTGAGTTACTAATTAAATCTTTTTGAATAACTTAAAGTTTAAAAATATTTATTCCAGAGTTTCCTCATTTATTTTTCTTCGCGTAAACATAAAGTTCAATTGCCGCTGAATTAAAATCCGGTTTTGCTTTACAAGCAAATGATGCAGTCCTCCTTTATATGAAAGAATGTATCGAAACGAAACAGCCATTCACAAAAGAACCGCAATTGCTTCCCCTCACTATCCTAAACCGTAAATAATACGTCAATTTAAAAACCTACCGATAAAACTGTAACAATAATACCGATTCGTCCTTTCGAGGCCAACATCCTCAAAGGCGTAGAAAAGCTCATATTTTTCAGTCTGAAAGATGGAAGACGATTTATATAAATACCAAGAGATTACGAAGGACGGCGGTGTAAATATACGTAAATTGTATATCGGGTCCAGCGGCATTGAGAGGAAGCGATACGCTTCCGGTCCACCTTGAGCGCATGCCGTCGGCCTCTTTGCCATCGACGCGTCAATTGCGCGTATCGAGTTTGTGGACGAGGCGTAACAGCTGCATCGCTTCTGACTTTTATTGTTTTCCGCTGATTTTGACGACTTGCTGTGGATTGCTTTTAAATTGAGAGTGATAGGGTTAGACGGTAATGAGATGAGTTTATGCTTTATGAGTATTTTTTTAAAGGTAGGAATAAAGTTAATTTTATTGGCAATCTTGTAATGATAGTTTTGTTGAAGTTTTCCTGATCCTTGCTCTTTGTTTACTGACTTCAGAAAGATAGCTGAAACGGTAGCTTTTTATGTATTCGATATTTTTAAATAATTTGCTTATTATTTGTCTAATTTCTAGGTTGTAAATCATATTTTTAAAGGGTTATCAAAAATGTTATATTTATAATATATAATACGCTGAATATAAAAAACGAAATTATTAAAATATTATAAAAAAATTGATGAAGTAATTTATCAGTTTTTGGTACGATAATAATTAAAAATTGAGGTATTTAATAACTTTTGCATTTTGATGTATTTTAACTAATTTTTTCTTATATAAATATTTGGGTGTAACTACTTGTTTGTTTTGTAGTTTTTCATAAATAAGTATAACTTAAAATTAACCACGAGTAACACTTACCTTATACAAACTAATATTAAATGGAATATGAAAGAATTTACCCAGTATTATATCTATACTTTCATATTAAAAGTTGATTCCAATGCTATTTTACGTGCACGTGATTCAAAGAGTACTTTATACTTTTGATCACAAAACAATGCAGCATTTTACAATTTTTTTTTCGAATTCGTAAGTTTTTTTATTTTTTGTGCTATTATAGTAATTTTTAATTAAACATAATTATGTTAAATTTATATTTATAATATGATATAATTCCAGAATTTAAAATAAATTAATATTAATATTAAATGACTAAAAAGTATTACTATGTATTACTCTGGTTTAATAAATAAATAAATAGATTTAAAATAGGTATATATACTACTAAAATATATATTTAAACAGTTTGTTAATTTTTATAAAATCAATTATTTAAGTTCATAAATAGTATAGTTTGTTTTACAAAATATATTTTTGATCAGAAATTGTAACAATGATCTAGCTAACTAAAATTAATCAGAACATCGATTCTTATCAGGTTTACATGAAAATAAGTTGTACTGTGGCTTATTTTGGCAATTTTTAGTTTTCATATAAATATAACTTTTTGTTCTTCTGGTATTGTCGGCATTTGAACTACATTTACGTCGTCGTGATCTCTTGCATGGAGTAGTTTTACAACACTGACAAGGCTTGGTTTTTGGCCGAAATGAGCAGCAGGCATCGGAATCATAATCTTCACAATCATTAAAACCTCTTGGAAAACTGTATATAAAATATATATTTTCATTAAAAATTATTCATTTATTTACTAAATAAATTGTATTGTAAAAATTTCTTAAATCTCTTATTTCTTGCGCTTATTTTTACAATAATAAGTCTAGCTAGATAAATAAAATATAAATTAAAAAAATTCAATACATCAAAAAAATTTTTTAATGTACTTAAAAGCGGAAAATACATTTCCGAACTCGTATAACTTGCACTAGCCAATAACTATTAAGAAGTAGTTAAAAACTGAAGCCGTCACTGTTTATGAACCGGTTTTAGATTAGTACCTGCGCTAGACAAAAATTAAAACACTAAAATGTAAATCGCATATACCAGCTTCAACGGGTGTCATAATATCAGGTCTATCAAATAAGCATCAGGTATATTTCCATTATAAGATTCTTTTTTTAAAACTGTAACTTATTACGTAATGCACATGTGGACGATGTGGACGTGTATTGTTATTTTTTAAATGTTAATAATTGTTGTCAAAAAATGATGGCTAATTATTATTACGTTTTACATTAGATAAGTATTTTTTTATACTATTTATCAACGAAAATAGCTTTGTTTTTAAGCAAAATAATATTTATACAAAATTATTTCTATTAAAAATTTTATAAACGATAGTCTGTTAAACTCTTATAGAAGCAATTTTAAAATACATGGATGTAGTTACTTAAAATTAATTGTTGACAAATCAAGCTTTTTTCTTTGAATTATGAAATAAATACTGTTCTAAAATAGCAAATCTTACATATATCATAATTTGCAATTAACCTTAAAAATCTTAAAAATAAAATAATTAAGAAGAGTACATTAACACGGTAAAAAAACAAAATTTATTGAATTGTAAAATATTTACAAACGTCGTAAATCATTTTGACTTTATTGATGATTAAAAATCGCTTAATAAAATTTAAATCGTAATTCTATTAAAAAAGAATGTAGCGCTTAAATCATTTTTACCGGTGCCGACGTACGTATGTGCTCAGCCTCTAGGTATCAAAATAAAGTTTAAATCACTACTTTTGCCGCGATCGCTGTATAATTGAACTTGATTGGCATACCAAAACGAGAGTAAAAGGCACCATATGCAGGTTATGCAACTCGTATTGCACAGCGTCAGACACTCCACCATGATTATCAAGCAGCAAATTCGGCTGAGGTGTCAATTGCGGAACTATAAATTTTAAGATAAAAAAAATTATCTTTTATTAATATTTGAAGCTTAACGGTAGCCATGAATGATTTATATTTTGGTTACAAGAGACTGCATTATGCGAAACTGATGATAATCGATTGCACGAATTGGAGCTGGTAGAGCCACAATTCGACTATCGATCAAATGTATATATGTAAATTCGAAATTACAAACGCATTCTGCGGCTTCTATCGGCTATGTGAACATAGCGCTGCGTTGTAACATGTAAACTGGGCTTGCGTAATATGTAGAGATAGAAAGTTTTCTTGAGCTCTATTCCGGAATCCTAATCGAAAATTTCTCCTTTATAGGTTTCAACAAATTTGGCCGACCTTTTCGATGAAAGTTCCGTTGTGAATGAAAAATAAGATTCATATGTATATAGTATCCATTAAAACTACTTTCAGTTCAGGTGTTTATATAAAACGTAAAGCTTTACAAAATATAGTTTTAATTGGTCTATTAAATTTATGACATTAATAAATGACAATACTTCAAAAAGTTTTTTCTGCATAATATTACTTTTTATTTTCCATTCAATTTAAAAGAAATCGACTTTAACTAAAGAACAACATTTAAATACATCCAAAAAGGCGAAAAAAATTGCAATAAGAAAGTCTAGTACTCCAAAAAACTCGGAATAAATAGGTATATCGGGTACTCTCTCTCTCTCTCTCTCTCTCTCTCTCTCTCACACACACACACACTCACATTTTTGTAGAACAGGTGTCAAATTTTGGTCCAGCTACCGTAATGTTAGTTAAAATCGAATTTTAACGATATGAACCCAAGTTGACCTACTTATTATTATTTATTACGGTTTATTATTAATCTGCCTGGAAAATAAACGATAAAAACTCGTCTGATACATCGGTCTGAATTAATAGACTTGAATTGCTTGCAGAGATTTGCAGTCTATTTATTTGAGGTAATTTAGATTATTTCGATCGTTTAATCTCAAGTTTGTGTACATATTTCTTTTTAACATTAAAGTAGTCTGATCAACTCTATTACACCGGACGGTGAGCTAATTTTACGTTAGATAAGAATAAATAAAGATTGCTGAAAAATGCGACGTTCACCCGTACAATAATCTTAAAAAGAGTCTTTGTGTTTTACAAAAATAAAATATTAGTATTTTCTGACTTATAAAGATTTAATAGTTAAAAGTTTCTTTTAATACAGTTTAAGAAAAAAATTAATATTAAGAATATTTACATCTCAAAAGTAGAGAAGTAGGCATTAGAAATATTAATTATTTGATTGCAAATAAACTCAAGAATTGCATGGCAATATGCTCATTTTAACATTATTAAATGTTTCACGAGAATTCCTCCTCTTAATAATAAAATATATATTGGAAAAAACGTATTAAATTCTATCCTATAATCGGGCTGAATTACATATTAATTCGTATTATTGTATTATTATAATATTATTGTATCTATTATAATTGAAACATAGATATTTGTAATTACATTTAATTACAAATATCTTTTTTTCAAATATAATTTAGATTTTTTATTGCAATATACTTATTCGGCAATTCTCTTTGTCGCATTAGGTACATGAAAATCTATATGACAATCTAGAATTGTTTTATAAAACTTATTAACTTTATTTAATGCAGAATAAGATGATGTAATTTTTCAATAATTTGTATTATAATACTAGAAACAATATTATATAAAAAAGATGGATAAAATGAATAAAAAGATTTTTTCATTCAATTTTCAGTTTTAAGCTTTCATTTTGTTTCGCTTTGAAGTAAAAATTAAAAATTTTAAAATAAACAAGGAACACAATGAAATAATGAATAATATTATCTGATAGAATATAAATAATCAGCTAATTATAGGGAAAAAGTTTCTCTTACTCTTTTGTTTGCAGTAATTACTTTTCAAAACTCAAAATTATCTTAACATATATATATAAACACTTATTTATAATACTTAATGCACTTTCAAATTTATCGAAAAATATTTTTTTTTCCTTCAACAGTATTATTTTGCTTTACTATTTTTAAGTAACCTACTATATAATAACTATAAAATTTATTGTTATTTTTGCGTATTACATTTGTAATTGAGAAGTAAGAACTTTTTCATCATGAAGTTTTTGTTCGTTCGTTCGTCAATTTCGTAATTTTGCACTACAGTAAATTAGAATGTGCAATGTAAGCTTTTTAATTGTTCAATCAATTTTTTTTGTGCTGACAAACAGAAGCGTAAACATATACGGTGACCTTATACTCTATATTGACTGGAATTATTTTTAATCATAATGTTCCTAAAAAAAATAAAATTTTCAAGATTTTTCAAGAATACTTAAACATATCGTCGACATCTCATTGATACTGTAAAACTGTAAACAATATAAGATACGTCCTTTTTATTAAAACAATCGTTTTAATCTGATTTCCCATACATTAAACTAATTAGCTGAAACTTATGCATACGTAAATTATTTTGATGCATATTCTTACTGTTTTTTGTTCCTAAAATCTACGATATGTATCTAATTTCTTAAGTTAAACCTTCGGATTATGCAAAAGTAAGCAGGCGGCTTGACTCTTATGCTTTTAAAAAAGACTTTCGATTTATACAATGAACAGCACGCACAGTATGTATACTTTTAGAATACGAATAAATGCGTTTTTTTTTTCAATTACTAGATGCTAAAGACTGCTTCATCCTTTAAAAAGTGAGATTCGATAAACAAAATTGACATTTACGAAATTATTTAAAAACTAAAAAACAAAATGTCTTTAGTTTATCATTCACGATCTGACTATTTCTTTATTAATTAAAAACCATATTACTCATAAAGAAATGCAGTCGAGATATAAATCAGTACAATCAAAGTACATCTGGATGGTATAATTATAAACATATATACGTAATAAGGCAAACAATAATTCTGTCAAGAGCTAATATTTTTATTTTTGTGTGGAATGTATTTAAAAAAATTAAAATCAATCAGAAATATGGGAAAGAGATTTTCCACACGGAATTTTAATAATAAAAATAAAGATCTTTAAAATAAATTACACCAACAATGATATATTTTTGAGCAAATGAATTTGTTTATTCTAATTAATATTAATTAGAATATAAATTTTCTTATTGACCTACTTTTACGTTTCACTAAATATATGTTTTAATCGATATCAACCAATTGCCTTAAACTTAGAATCAAAACAAATACGTAGTCAAAACACCTTTTAGACACCACACCTCTTTCGCATATCTTTTATCTTTCATAATTAACATAAAAAAAAGAAGAATCAATGAGCTCGTAATGTGGAAAAACTGTTTAAAAGGAATACAAGCATCGCTAGAATATTCGATGATGTTCGCGGAAACAAAAAGAAGTAGACTAAAATATTTTGCACCTTGGAGCCTCTTTTGATAAGTTGAATAGTATCTGGTTTTGCGTTTCTTTACAACTGCATGGTCTACAAGATTTAATGTTTTTGTTTTTTAATATCGGATAAGATTAAATATGACATTGTGTAATAGTTAGATTTATAACATATTTTTTTACTTTTAAAAAAATTTTTAAATTAATAAAATTAAAATCTTATTGTAAATAATTATTATGTAATTATATTTTTATGTACCAGGGGAATGAATAGAATTTAGTTCTACTAATATATTAGACCATATCGAAAAAAGAAAATAAAATAAAAGTAATGTAATGTTGCATATGTAGAGCAACATACCTGCAATTGATTTTTCACGATAATTAATGAGTGTTTTGAAAAAAGAATTTTTCCCTTACCTTCTTCTTAATAGTTCCTGATTAAAATTTTTTAATATAAAATCTTTTCTGTGATAAAAAATGCGGGATCCCATTTTTTTCTTTCATTTAAATTTTAGTTTTTTAAAGATATGCAAACAATGTTGTTCTTTATTGAAACGACAACATAACATCGACAAATTTTTGGAAAACTGAAAAATAAATGCGAAAAATACTTAAACTTGTTTCAATGCTAATTTTTTCAGCAGAAATGATGAGAATGATTGAGAATTATGGGATCAATCACTTTAGGGGTTTTTTCCAGCCAAGGCTCTGTTTTTTTCCGTTCCCAGATATTCAGGCGTGATACGTAATACTGATCTACAGAGATCCTCGTAAAATACACTGTTTCACTAAGATCCTAGAAAAAGAAAGTAGATTTTACGAATTATTAATTATGCATCCGTATAGCCGGTGCGTATATATTATACCACCGTATAGCGTCTGGTTCCAATGACTTTCTAAACGATACCTGTTTCCGATTATGAGATTTTTGTAAATAAGGATGTGTCTTACGTATATAAATTCCTATTAAAAAACTGATAAGCCGAAATAACTAATTTGGTAATAATGATGGACAAAATATTTTAAAGAACTAATCTAAAATGTAATATTGTGTTTATAACTTCTTAAAAATAAATACTTAGCTTTATATTTCTTTAAACATTTTTATCTATAATTATAAAGGTTTTAATCCTATAGAGAAATTCTAATTGATTTTATAAATCTAAATATGAAGACTGGTATCTTTGACAAATTTAATCCATTTAATACATAAAGTTAAAGTTTGTAAAAACAATTTTCGAAAATTGATTTTTCTATTCTTCTCAAGAATAAATAATTGAATTAAATTAAAAAGCTAAGGCTTAGCTATATCATTCAAAATAAAAATAGGATATATAAAAGTTAGTTATAAGCAATTTCACATATAAGGAGATAGAAGCATTAGTCGACATACTTTATTGACTGACAAGAAAACTTGAATAAACTAATTAATTTACGTTTATATGACCTTTATGCAACAATATATTCTTAAATCTTTTAAATAATAAGGAAAGTATATTGATCATATAGAATGAATGATATAATTTTTATTTAAATTATTTATTATTTTTATAATATTTAAATCAAGGTTGAGTAAGCAAAGTACCAATGATTTCTAGTGATTTTTACGCTTTGCATATTATTATAACCTTTATAGCCAATTTAGGAATAATAACTAGGTTGAATAAAGTCATCTTCTGAAAACTTGCAATTTCATTCATATTAATTGAAGCGTCACAATAACGCACTGAAGTTTAATGAACATTTACTTTTCTGAATAAAAACTGAGCACGAAAAAGTAGTGACGCATTGCAATATTTTATCTGACTAATAAGTAATCCATAAGCACTGGAAAATTTAAGCTTTAAGCTAATTTTATCAATATTTAGTATTTATTCAAAATTAAACTGATTGAATAATTTCTCAAAATCAGCTACATTCTAATATTAAAATTTCAAATGACATTAATGTATACAAATTTTTGTACGAAAATATTTATATTATTTAGTTGCCTCTGAATGTTCACTTATGATTTTCAACAAACTTGAATTAAAATAATTGGTTTAGTTTTAATTGAAAAATACGTATCATAAAAATCCTAATAACTACAGCTTATATTAATCTTATAAATGTGTTTATATTTCATATTTCTTTATGCTCGGTTGTTTTGCTATAACCATGCTAATATGGTATCTAAAAATCTTGATTCATAATTCAATCAATACGGAAAGCAACATTGAAAGTACGGACATTTATTTACAAACTAGGCCTGAGAAAGCAATAATTAATATGTAAATGCATTTGTAGCACTGTTCGAATGCGTTCACATTTCCTCTCAGTTTAAAAGGTCGAGTAAACGAATTTTAAGAAAATTACATCATTAATTAGATACGTAAATGGTGAAATAAAAAATATCCGTCAAAATAAATTATGGAAATAAATTCTCAAGGGATATAGTTACTTAAGATGTAAATAAATTTTTTGATAAGAATCAACGCTGGGATTTTACAACCAACTTTTTGAAGGTATGACCTAAATACACCATTAACGAACAAAAATACATGGCCTAGTACGAAACACAATCAATAATTGTTGTAAAAACTAAAAAATTCAAAAATTATTTAAACAAATAGTATGAATAAGAAAAAATAATTAATTTACGATAAAGTACATACACAGTATACTCCTATTTTACAACATTTAAAACAGCTTCAAACTGTTAAAGCACCCTTTCAAATCATTATACATACCACAGTGCCACAATGACACCCTTTTTCCCAGAAAAAACCACACCAACCGTCTAAATAACGCAACCTCCCGTTAAAATCAGACCACCATTACCAAAAAGACAATCCAGCCTAATCTCCCAACAAATAACCAAAACTCCAACCTACTGCTGACAAAACAAAAACACAGACGGAATAACGCGGCGTTCGCAGAAAAAAAAACCGAGAGCTCATCGATAAGCCGGCTGCGCGCGCCAAAGTAGGAGCGCCTTGCGCGCGCGCGACTTACTGTCAAGGTGATTGCGAAATTTGGCGCGCGTTCACCTGCTCCACTCTCGGTGAAATCACCACACGCACGCGGCTATTTCGAATCGACGCGCTCAGCGGCGTTTGTAATGGATACGTATACGCTTTGGATCCTTTACGGATTGCTGAGAGATGGAATAGAAGCGGGTTCTGGGGGCCCCCGTTGGCAATTGAAACTTTTACTTTCAGGCGGTTTAGTGGAAAACGGCGTTTCGTCGCTTGGATAGGTGTCCGAGTGCGTGCGGGTTTGTTGCAGGCTGGAATTCGTGGATTGTGTGTGGGGGAAATTGGCTTTGGTTTTGGAAGTGTTGTTGCGAAGTTGAGATGGGATTTTAGAGGATGTTTTTGCACGTGTGTGAAGTGGATGGTATGGATTGTTTATAGTTGTGTTTTTTAGATATTTAGGAGACTGTATTTTATTCTTTACTCACAGAAAATATTAGTTTGTTTATTTATGTTAAGCGGATACTAAACAAAGTTTGAATTAGTAGATTGATAGTCTTGCCGTTTTAAGGTATGAATGGACATTTTTTTTTTGGCTATTGGTGGTATCGAAGTTTTTATGTGAATGCCTTAAAAGAAAGAATGATGTAGTCTAATTTAAAACCTGCTTTTATAATGCGGTTAAAATTGGCTTACAAAACAATATAAAAATGTAGACCATTTTTTAAATACTGCAAAGTTATTTTGATTCTTTTTCGCCTTGATTTAATATACTTACTAGGGAACAATGAATAAGCATTAATTCTTGACATTTGCTTTTTAAAGCTATATTAAATTTTAAGAAAAGATATACAAAATGCATCATCAATTATTAGAAACCTATTACGCGCAGCTGACACATTTTATCCATAACCATATCAAACCAGTATTAGATACGATCTTTACAATCAGCGCCACTACAACACGCGAAAACTGGTTTTCCGCTAAAACATCCAAGCAGCTGAAAAAGCCGTGTCCTGCTCAAAGAAAGTCCAAACCCCAGCAAACCAAACCCATCCTTATAAAAAACACACGCGACATCCTCCCAAGCCCAACCTGTTATCCCATCAACCAAAAAATCGGCAAAAACACTATCCGCGCTCTAGACAAAAAACCAGGCACTTCCAGCGAACGGAAGCAAAGCTCCCTTCCCCTAATTTAAATCCCACATCGCTCTAAAAAAAAAAGCAGCAATCAGACTCACGAAGGATCTGCTCATTACAGAAACGATCCAGCGTGGAAGGGATCCGACCTGGTGGGGGAGCTTACACTCGGACGGCGCGAGTTTCGACTTTGAATCGCACGGGGGGCTCAGAAATGCCGTGAGCTCGCGCGCGCGAGCAATATAGCCTTACACGCAGCAGCAGATCACGAGGGATCGAGATATCGGCTCGGCTCTCAAGGCGGACTTGTTTTCTCGCGCGTTATTTTGTTTGTCCTTTGTCTTTGTTACCGCGGATGCAGCGCGGGATATCGGTACTTTTTTCATAGGTTCTTCGATCGTCGGGGAAGGATTGGCTGGATCCTGGCTTCCCGAGGATACGAAGCTTGATTAGGAGTTGTTTTTTGTGAGCGCCGGTTGAAGAGAGGGGAAGCTAGCTGCTAGGAGATTTCCAGCAGGTTCTGCTGTGGCTAGAGGCGGAGAGTGACGCGGCCGAGCCGATCTTTGTTTTCCCTGGAGCGCGGATTTGTGGTTCCTGGCTTAGAGGAGTTTGGAGGAGGTGCTTTGGGATAGATTGAGGGTGAGTTTTTTATTGAGTGGTTTGAATTTGGTTTGTGTATGTGTTGGAATATACTGGAGAATGTTGAAGGAGAAAAGAATATTTAAGATTTTTAAAGTTAGTATTCGATAGTTTAAAGAGAGTAATTATAAAAGATTAGTACAGTTGATATTATTGTACTGTATTTTATATAAATATTATTTGAAAGTAGGGTTTAGCTTTTGTTTATATTGCATGAGGTTGAAAAACTGCAAGTAGGTCATTCTACTTTAAAGAGAACGATTTTACGCAATGTTTATACAACAAAAATTTCCATAAAATAATTGTCTGCTTTGAGAAAAATATTTAATAGCTTATTAAAATACTTAATTGAATCAATTAAATTTTTTTTAATTCTACAGATTTTTATCAAGATTGAGTGAATTTATTATTTTTGTGGTGAAAGTATCAAAATAAAAAGACTCGATTGATCACTGCAATCTATTTTTAATTTTTATTTTAGACATCTGTATTTTTATCCAATCAATTAAACTTTTATTATAAGAACAAAACTTTGTTTTCAATATACGATAAAATTTGTAAATATCTTTTGATTTACGAAAATATTTATATTGTTTCATAGTCGGCATATTGTGATGCGTAGTTTTAAGTGATAATCCTACTACGCACTAACGAGAATATCTTTTCAAACTATACGATCTGCGGTAAAATCGAATAGAATCATTACTATTTGACCTTGCACAGGAATGAACAATTACAGTGTATATAAAAGACTAGATAATGCAGTATTACAAAGATTTAATTTACAATGATAATTTAAGAAAACGAAAACTACTAATGAAAACATTATATTGAAACATTTTCAATAGAAACTTCGATTTGCACTATTAATTATATTTTGTGGAAGATACTAGTATGACAGTGGAGTTTTCAAATATTTGATTTGAATGACTAAAAATATTTCTTTTTATGAACAAACAATTTTAAAAATAAAAAGTTAAAAAATCATTCTGGAATAAAATTTTAATTTCTTACAAATCTATTTTGCATAAAACAGTGATCAAAATATTAAAAACATTTTAAAGTTGTTGAATTATTGCTGCACTTCGCTCTTGTTCTACTTCAAACCTGGTCTATTGAATATAAATGTCTCTATTAACTTTAAAATTATTAGTAAAAATTGTTTCATCTCCGCAAATAATTTAATATATAAATATACCTTTGATGCTGATGTTGTACTTTGTGCAAAAGTAAATAGTGCACATCTATTTTTATACGTTATATAATATTGAATTATTCATTTTATGCTTTATTAATTATATCTTAGGAAAAATTATCTCTTTTTATCGATAAAAAACACAAATTAAAATACATTCTATACAATTAAAATAGAAAACTCTATTTCATTCATGAATCCGATCTTTCAATTCATCTTTTTTCAATGCTTTATCCAGCCACGTTGCAGAAGTCTTTAACTTAAGTGCACTTGTTACTTTAAATTTGCATAAGCCATCCACGCTGTTTTTCAAGTAATAAGTAAAGCGTGCACTTAAATTTTCAAAAAAAGTCCACTTTTTATCACAAAAATTATGCCTAGTGCATCAAATTGCAAAATCAAAATAAAATCCAGTAAACACTTTGTTTTTATCATCTAACTCTTCGAAAACAGCATATTAAACTTATCTTTTTTCCCTCTTCAATGCTTTCAATAACCAATTAACACTGTTGACGAACCGAGCATCCTTATGGTCAAATAACATTAGAGCTGACGCTGCGAGTGACGAATTAAAAGCAGTTTCCGCGATCTGTAGACACGAGCAAGTAGCTGGTGCGCAGTCCGGCCAATTAGGAAAACAAATATCGCGAAGAGTACCTCACGTGGTGGACGAAGGTCAGCCGATAATAGTGAGAAAAGTTCGTGCAGCTGAGCATCGTGAGGTTTGAATATTCGCGGCACGTTGCGAGATGTTCATAATACTGTTGACTTTGCGTGATTTCCATTTTATTGTTCGGATAATACTTACTTACTGTGTTATGTGTATTGGAAAAGATGGTTAATGAAAATTTTGATGAGTATTTAGATATAAATATAAATATAAATAACTAGTAGTTAGATATAAATACGTATGGGCTAAGTTTTGTTTTAAATATTTAAATAAACACAAATAATAAGTCATATTCTTTTTAAATTGTAACCACTATATCGTCCAGTTTAATTTATTTTTTATCAAAATAACTCGACTGATAAATTTTAAAGATAAACTTTTTGTTGATTCACTTTCAAACCTATTTTTAAAGCTTTCACACCGAGGCCATAAAATAATAAAGTGGATGATTCTTTTAACTGATAAACTCTTTGCAATCTTAAATTTTA